>LPNX010806307.1:46142-69876 GCA_001517045.1 Pseudotsuga menziesii | reverse complement strand
ACAAGTAAACAATACAAGCATACTATATATCATGGTGTTAGATCTATTCTAGCATATATAATAAATAATGTAAAAGCATTTGACATATTCCAATGGATACGATATTCAATCAAATACACATCATTGGACAAGCAAAGATAGTTCTTATTAATATAAATCAGAGATTACAAGATAGATACAACCTCTGACGGCACGTCTGCGAACCGGAAAAACTGAATCCCCCACTTGGGCCTCCACCACCTCAATCCTCCATCACTTGGATAGCAAGCTCACTAGCAAAAGGAAAGCTTGGGAAGAACACAACAGTGCTCCAAAGGGACAAAGGGATGCAGACTCAAGCATAAATTCTGGCAACAATGAACTATAGTTTCGTTGCTTTCAATCTCTCTATATGCCTTCAATGTACCAAGGGGATCCTTATATAGCTTCACAAGAGATAATGAAGGGTCGAATCCGAGCGATCTCAAGGCATATGGTAGGCCAGAAGTCAAATGAGTCGGATCCATGTCAAGGAAAACTCCAAAAGGATTTGGACTATGCACACATCCCGATGTACACAGTTATACGAGTCAAACCCACGTATGTACGTGGTTATCGGGGAAAAAGCCATGTATATCATTTTTTATATAGTTTTAGGGATGATCAAGGAAACATCAAAGGATAAAATATGGTCCATGGGGTCTAAAGAGTCTAAAATGGGACAGGAGAAGGCCATACAAAGTGTGATTCACCTAGAGTGGTGAAATCCGCTATAACAGATGCCCCCTAATGTGTGAGGTCAGAGGGGTCATACGATGGCCGAAATACATTATAAGTCCATACCAGAAGTGGAGTGATGAAGGATCCCAAATGGAAGACCAGCCACCCAATCAGCATAGTACAATGATACAACTCTGCATATAACTGCAAGTACATATAGCAGTCCCGGATACATAAGAGTACAATGGCCATGAATAGGCATAATACATGATATCACATAATTGGTCATCGCCACGTACAATATACATAGATCAAAATCTCCATGATGAAGATATACAAAGGACCATGATCTCCAAAATGGCTGAAGATATACAGTAGATCAAAATCTCCATAGTGGATGGAAATGTCTGACATACACTGGAATCAAGTCACGAGAGCTGAAATCTCATGAACACTAGCATGATCAAGGAGGTAGCATATAAGAGATGCCACCAGTATGGAAGGTCTTCTACACAAACCGCTACGAGTACATGTCCTACTATGCGAATAGAGGTGTCGAGGTCGAACATAGTAGTCCATCATTTGATTACTGGTCATTGATGTATATCGTTAACAGACATGAGATTACCCACCGATAATGATAATGGGAATCAAGGTACTAGAGTGCAAACTAACAAGTGTGAATAGATGTGTTGAGGTTGAACACTTGAGAGAATCCATCGATAAGGGGACATTGATGTATTACCAAGAAACTGTCGATGGCGAGAGAACCTGCCACTGATGACTGCAAGTCTCAAGGCACTCAAAAGGACTCTAGATTCCAATCCTAGAATAAATGATCTGAAGTCAATGGGATGAAATCCACTGGAAGGAGGGCATTAAGGCATCCCCCATCATCCAACACAAGGTACTCAGCAAAGCTGTCTAATGTGGAAGGACTCGATCATAAATTGCATGAACCAGTAACTGTATTGGGAATAGCCGACATGCAAAGTCAAGATAACTGAGGAATGGCCGACACACATTTCAACTTCCTTCAAACAAGATCATAACGGCGTATGGTGACTGAATGAAGGCATCATAGACTCGATATACAAACTGGGACATCTCTGTGACACAGGAGGCATCAACAGAGGCTCCATAGGGATTGGAAGCTTAACCAGTCGGTGGAGATAAACTCAGATAATGAGTACAGCTCCTAAGTCAAACTGTAACCCAACCAATGGATGTGATATACAGTGCTCTGTTCGAAGGAGACACTACTCGACAGCTGCCAAAGATAACATCTTTCCTTGTCCGACTTTTTGGTTTTTTGATTTTTTTGGACTTTTTCAGTTATTTGAAAAGATTGAAAAAAGAATAAACTAGCTTTATAGTTACAAACTAGGAGGAGACGAGTGTCATAAAGGAAAACAAACTAGTTCCAAGCAGTGTAACATACCTATGCTCAATGCAAGGATACATGTGTAGGATATCGACACTCGGGGGAAAATCCCCTCCCGGTAAAAAGGGAATCAAGATGCGAAGGATATAAAAATGGCTCTGCATGGCTAGACCTGAGACAAGCTTGGGATATATGGCTGAAACGCAATGTCAGGGGAGTCGGCATAAATCTCAATAAGGCAGGAAAAGCTCATGATAATGCATTCACAACTTGACGTAAGGGGAGTCCGGAGGGAAACAGGCCAGCATAAGATCAAGAGGAGTATGAGGCTCTTGCGAAATGTCATGGCAGTACTATACAACGGACTACCAGACCTAAGAGAGGACTCACGGCATGGGCACCAAATGCAAAGGGGAGTTAACTAGGACACCCATGTCTAGGAAAGCTCTACCATTCACATAGTACCACTTCTAACAACAGCATGAAGGTTCCGTGATACCATGGAATGGGTTCGTACCTAAGGTTAAGATGGAACGGCCATAAGGCAATGCATAAGTGCAAGCGGATGTGATATCCTAACCTATATTCCAGTTCAGACATAATACCTATGATAGGAATGAACGGGTCAAAACCTCAGAGAGAGTGTACAAAAAATGGATCCTACATGACAACCATATTAGTCCAAAACAACCCAAAATAGTCAATAAAGAATCCAAACTATAGGATATAGAGAGGAATGATCATGACAATAGCACCCAAAGGAAACAAAGTGGTGAACAATGAGGCAAAAAAAGGAAAATAAGGTGTAGACCCAACGTTCACGCATCCACTACCACCCCCATGAGGGTGACCACCGGTGTAAAGACCGAGCGAAGGGAATAAAAATCCTCCACAAATGGAGTGGAGGATGGAATATGACCATTCTCAAATCGATGAGCACAGTAAGGGGCTATGATGCCCCCAAGTCTAACACCAGGGTCTGTACTAGGACTAAGGATGGGTGATAGGATACCAGGCATGCCAAAAAATAAAAAGGACCTGAACTCAAGAGAGCATAAATATACTCAAGTAACCACGATCCCAAAGGCCAACTAGCGCACAAAGAGCACACTCCTAAGAAAATATACAGCCAAAATACAAGCAAACCAAGGGGAGGATATGTGAGCTCCCGAATGCAGCAGGTATGTCTCACCTAGGAGAGGATCAAAACTCCCATACACTACAAGTGGAGGTACGTAACCAATTATAGTGGCCCTCAGCTTCAATGCATATAGCGACTGTGTTGGATGAACTCTACCTGGCCAGGACACCTGCAGAATAACCTCTACGAAGTACCCTCTAGATAACCTAGGTAAGGCAACTAAGGTCACCTCAATATAATCAATGCTCAGGCAGACATTCGCAGCTGGGATTGACCGTATGGGCAAGGTAGCAAAGCCTAAAACTCTCGAAAGAGCCCCCAGATATGAATACAATCCTGGAAATATCTCCGGTGCTACTCAGTTATGACTAGGGGTCATCCCAATCAATAACTGCTCACACTGCCTCGTGCTTAAGTCCTGTTTGAGAGGAGGATCCTAAGAACGATGGTTATACCAAGTATTTCATACACTCACCTGGACAGACACCTAGATGTTGTTTTCTAGTGATCTTGGAGAATTGACTTACAATGAACTATTCCAAGATCCTAAAACCTAAGCTTGTTGGTGCACCCTAGAAAAGAAAAGAGTGTAATTCATTTTAATTAGCGTTGATTTTATTTGGCTGTAATTACTCAAAGGGAAATGGCCGTGCAACTAATGACATTATGACTCAGCAGCGAAATAAATATGCACACCATAACAAACAATGCTAAGTGCAATCTTTGTCAAATGAAAAATAGGGTATGCCACTACACGAGATGCATAAATATATATTCATTTTTCCTAATTCCAATGCAATCCTTCCTATATGAAAGCCTAAACACAACTCTCATCCAAGCAATCCAATGCAAGTACCTCCTCAAATCCATATCTAAGATGCAACTAAGAGTGCAACTACTTTGTATTTTTCAATATAAAAGAATGAAAAATGCAATAAAAGTCATCTAAAACTCTCAGTCTCTGTAGCAAGTATAAAAGACAAGCCCAGCAAGACACCAAGACAAAAAGAGTAATGCACTAATGGCAAAACAAAAAGGAAAAAATGACTAAAAATACTTTCAAATAAAAATCAATGAAAAAGCGTTCTCTGGTCACAAAAGAAGCATCCAATAGACAACATCAAACCCAAGGAAGACCCAACCACACTCACAACCCACCCAGCAACTTCCCATAACATCAAACTCACCAAAAGGGAGGATGTACGCGACTTTTGGCCAAAAATCCGCGTATGTACGCGAATTTTAGCCAAAAACCCGCGTATACAGAGAAGGCAGTGGTAAAAATAAGGCCAAGGACAAACCAATAAAGGGGAGTGTCAATGGACAAACATACTATAAAATGCAACACAGAAATAGAGAGAAACCAAGAGCAAATCAATAATATCAAGCCCATTGTACCGATAAAAACCCCCAAAGGAAAAATGACTAGGAAATACCCAGTGGAGTCGCCAATTCTGTTATGGATAGAAATTCCTATGGCTTGGGGTACCATAACAGACAGCTTTGATTCTAGAAATCAATCTTTCCCAATATACAATAGAAATAAAATGTCTAACACTAAACGATCAAACCTCGTACCTTATTCCGGACGATTGAAGTAGATCCCCATTGAGCTTTCCAATATTTACCTTGAATTGATATAATACTTCCTTAACAACAAGTAAACAATACAAGCATACTATATATCATGGTGTTAGATATATTCTAGCATATATAATCAATAATGTAAAAGCATTTGACATATTCCAATGGATACGATATTCAATCAAATACACATCATTGGACAAGCAAAGATAGTTCTTATTAATATAAATCATAGATTACAAGATAGATACAACCTCTGACGGCACGTCTGCGAACCGGAGAAACTGAATCCCTCACTTGGGCCTCCACCACCTCAATCCTCCATCACTTAGATAGGAAGCTCACTAGCAAAAGAAAAGCTTGGGAAGAACACAATAGTGCTCCAAAGGGACAAAGGGATGCAGACTCAAGCATAAATTCTGGCAACAATGGACTATAGTTTCATTTCTTTCAATCTCTCTATATTCCTTCAATGTACCAAGGGGTTCCTTATATAGCTTCACAAGGGATAATGAAGGGTCGAATCCGAGAAATCTCAAGGCATATGGAAGGCTAGGAGTCAAATGAGTCGGATCCATGTCAAGGAAAACTCCAAAAGGATTTGGACTATGCACACATCCCGATGTACGCAGTTATATGAGTCAAACCCGTGTATGTACGCGGTTATCGGGGAAAAATCCATGTATATCATTTTTTATATAGTTTTAGGGATGATCAAGGAGACATCAAAGGATAAAATATGGTCCATGGGGTCTAAAGAGTCTGCAACGAGACAGGGGAAGCCCATACAAAGTGTGATTCACCTAGAGTGGTGAAATCCGCTATAACACTCCTCTCCCGTGTCGATTCTCGACAAGTGGTCAGGTCCGACATTTAATTTTCTTGGTCTAACAATGAATTTGAATTCAAATTCTTGGAATAGTAGTAGCCATCGACAAATCCTCCTATGGTGCAAAGTTTTGTTTACAAGGTATTTCAATGATTGGTGGTCATTATAGAAGATGAAAGGGTTGGCTAGTAGGTAATGTCGGTACTTCTGTAGTGCAAATACCATCCTTAATGCTTCCCTCTCTATTGTCGAATAGTTTATTTTTTCCTTGTTTAGTTTTCTGCTGCTGTAAACTATAGGTTAATCCATTCCATCATCCCCTGGTTGTGTTAATATCATACCTATTGCTAGGCCTGATGTGTCGACATGTACATGAAATTTGATCGACCAATTTGGGAACCTGGGGATAGGTGTCTCGACTAGTTTCCTTTTTAATGTGTCAAATGATATGTTATGTTCATCTATCTAGTTGAACTCCTAATCTTCTCTTGATAGTTCTTCCAGTGGATAGGTCATATTTGAGTAGTGTCTAATAAATTTCCTGTAATATCCCGTGTGTCTGAGTAGTACCTTGACTTGTTTTGGGTTCACTAGTGGTTTCAAGTTGAGGATAATTTTTATCTTTGCAAAGTCGACCTTGATGCTTTATTTCCATACAATGTGCCCTAATAATATCCCTAAAGGAGTTAGGAATATGCATTTCCTTATGTTAAGAGATAACTGGATTTGTCGGCATCGTTCCAACATGAGCCTCATCCATTTGCAGTGATCTTTCATCATGGACTAGATTTTCCAATAATCAAAATATACTTCCATTGTTTTGTAGATATATTCTTGAAATTTTTTGACAACAATTCTCAAAAATACTGCAGGTGCATGTTTGAGACCAAAAGGCATAACTTTGTAGGAGAATGAGCTGAATTCACATACGAATGTCATCTTTTTCTGGTCTTCTTTGGCTATTGGTACTTGGTTGTACCCTAAGAATCCGTCTATACACGAGTAGCATTCATGTCATACGAATTCATTTAAGATTTCATCTACATATGGTGTTGGGAATGGGTCTGTTAGGGTGATTTTGTTTAATTCTCTGAAGGCAACACAGATCCTTAGTTTCACCGGGTCATGTTTCTTTGGTTGTATGACCATTGGGATTACCCATTCTGATTGGTTGATAGGGTAGATAATTCCTGCTGCCAGCATATTGTTGATCTATTTCTTGACTCTCTCTTTGTATTTATGAGCTAATTTGTATGGCCTCTTCTTTACGGGTCGGGCATCAGGTTTTATGTCGATCTTCATTTCACCCATTTCATGGACTAGCCCTTTGAGATATTTATAGTCTCTAGCAAACACATCCTAGAATTCTTTCAGTAGGTTTACTATTTTGGTCAGTTGTTCTTCGCTCCATTAATTGCCAATTTTTTCCATTATTGGTCGATCATCATTTGATATGTCTAATTCTTTAGTTTTAATTTTGGAATCCAACCATTCTGGTGCTTTAGCTTCATTAATTGATCGACTCCCTTCTTTGAATTGTGAGAATGTAACAGGAAATTCTACTACGGTTATTCGGTTGGTATCTTCTTTGTCAGTTTTGTTGAATTTAAGTACTGTGCGAATTGGTTTTGTTGTTTCTGAGTGACATGATTTCCATATAAATATTTTCCCTTCTGTATTTTCATTTTCCAATTGCAATCTTGTCGACTGTGGTATTATATTGGTTTGTATGTTATTGCATGGTATTGTCGGTCGATCATGGTTTTGTATCAGACTCTTGTTCCTAGTCAGTTCTATAAATGCTTTTATTTTCTTTGCAGTTTCGACTAACTTTTCATTCTGGGGTATAAAACTAAAGTTCCTAGTGAAGTTCTCTCTAAGTTCATGCCATTGAAATATTTCACCTTGTGCTTCTTCCATTTTATACCATTTGTTTGGTAAGTCGGCTAGTGTCAAGGGAAACAGGTGTGGCCATGTACGTTTGTCTTTATACCCAGGTATTCTCCATTCCCTTTCGCATGTTCTTATGTGCTCCTCTCGATCTCGCCCTTGGATGAACATAGGGGTTTACACCTATTTGGTTAGCTTCTTTCCTTCAAATCTTTCTACAAAGTAAATTGAAGATGTTGTCCATGTCTACAATCTTGATTGATGGGTATCCCACCATTGAGCAGCTTGTCCTGTAAAGGCTTCTACCAAACTTTGTAGTCGGCCATGTTCACCTATGTTTTTAGAGACTTGTTCTATATGCATAACTGGGGATTCTCTTTCTTTATACCTTGGGATTTTTCTAATATTTATATTTGTTGGGGTTAAGGTAGGATATTCCCTACTTTTATTTTCAAATATTTTTGGGATGATGGAGACTGAGAAACATTGATGGATTGGATTCTTCTATATAGCCTGAATGGTCCAACAACCCCTTGCTTGGGTCTCATAGTTTTCGACTTCCAAATGATATAACTCTCCGTCTGAATTATATCCTACTGAATCTTGATTACCTATGTGAAGCTCACCATAGATATTGTGTTTAGTGTAGTCTTCGTTATTTTGAATTTGGTATAGTTTTCAGATGTCGACTTCTTCATCAATGGGTTCTATCCAAGGTTCCCCTTGGGAAGGATGAAAAGGTACTATGAATTTCTATCCATTCCCTTTTAGTTTTATCCTTTCTTTGTCTAGAGATATTGATGCTTTCATTTTTCTTCCCCAATTTTGACCTACTAAATCTGGGAAGGAACTGGATCCTTCCTTAGGTTCAATAATTTCAAAATCGACTTTGGTGGATATTCCTTTTATTGTCGTATCAAAATTTCTCCAAACCCTGATGGGTTCGATCAGACCTTGGTCAGCTAACTTGAGGTATATGCCTGAATCATATAGTCGAGGTCTGCCCAACTGTTCCCAAGTGTCACGAGTCATAATATTTACTTGTGAACCAAAGTCGAGTACAACTTCTTAAACATGGTATCCTTCGATTTCTAGATCGACAAGTGGGTTGGCATCACTCTTGTATTTTTGGTTTAGACTACATATGTTTTTAGTTTGTTTTTATGTATTATTGTTATGCTTCATATTATATAATAATTCAATGAATTGAGATACTGATTTATCATCCTGTACTAAGCGTATTAATTATTTAACTGTCTTTTGTCGACTATCATTAGCTTCTTCCTGTCTAGAAAATTATTTAAACATATTTTTTGTGTCATTATATAATTGTTTTTGTTTAGCCGGGTTAGGATAATCATTCTTTTATTTGATTTTACTTATACATGGATTATCATTCCCAATTTTTGTCCCTTGTCGGGTTACTATGTGCAAGTTCTTTGTATTCATTACATCATGTTTTTTAACACACGACAAGACATTAACATTTTTCTTTTTATTAATTTTGTCGATCAAGGTGGGACAATCCTCTAATGAGTGATCTCCTACATCACAGCTAGTACAAAACTTTAGATCGGTTCTATCCTTGTATGGACAGTCTGTATAGCGATGGCCTTCTTTGTAGCATGTAAAGCACTGGATGGGTCGTCGTGGTCGATTGTCATGATTTCCAGAAAATCGTCTTCGACCTCCATATCCTCCACGACGGTTGTTGAACCAGAGCTCATATTGAAGGCCTTTATATCTTTGATTATATGGCTCGTTTTGATCATTTCTTCACTGGGTGTTATCGTAATTCTACGCGACTGTGTTCATATGGTAGACTGCTTGGTAATTTTGTTGGTTCTTTAAATTTAGGTGGAAGTAGGTCGTTGTGTGACTTTTTACCTCACAGATTGCACACCAATATGCTTTTCTATTTTTCATGTTATATGGGCAATATTTCGTTGTATGTTCTCCATGTTCTTGGAAAATGTTGCAAAAGAATTTCGTCTAAACAAATTGAACGTCCTATCGACTTACGTCTTGTCAACAGTTATATTTAGTGTGTCCAGACGTGGAGCATTTTGTGCACCAGATATCCTAATTCTTGAGGTTCAGCTAATTCAATGTTTTCTGCATGATTTCTAGTTGTTCTTCCAGTCTAGTATGAACGGGATATGCTGGAAAATATTCATCCATCTCTACTTGTAGATCTTTGGTAAGTGCGTCTTCATACATTTTAAACGTCTCCAAGCTTATGTGCCCTTGGATTTTCTATGATAGACCTGCAAGAAACTACTGAATTAATAGGTGTTTGTCAATTACATAGTCTAGTTGGCTAAGGAGGTCCTTCCATCGTTTGTCGTATTCCCAGACAGACTCTGCTGGCTTCTGAGATGTTGTTTTCAACTTTTTGGCTACCAAATGTTTTGCGTATGGAGTTTTAAAGAAAGACAAAAATTGTGCTTTAATTTCTGCTTTGGATGCTTGGGGATTTCTCTCGATATAGGTCATGTACCAAGTTAGTGCTCTTTTCCTCAAGGCACCGATGAACTGTGCCATCTATCGTTCTTTGATCGTAACTTGACTTGCCTCCCATATCAACTCACAGATGAACTAGTGTCATGTAGGGTCTTTGTCACCCTCGTATACAGGGATATGTGATGATCCATGACCCATTCCAGTCTCACTGTCATTGTCTCCTCCAGGGGGTGGCGGTGGTGGTGGTAGTGGGATATTTTGTTTGCCTTCCCGTGCTGAACTTTTTTCATGAGAAATTTTGTTCCCATCGGTCATTTTATATGTCATTTCTTCTCTAACAAGCAGTCAGTTCAGGTTGAATTCTCTTGTCAATGTCCAACTACACTGATTTGTCTACAGGTCTGACTGTTCCGTATTTTGCAAAGCTGTGTTTGGTAGGGGGGGTGTTCCTTCATGTGTTGGGTAAAGCAAGTGGATAATTTGGTTGGAAGAGTATGCCTGAAGTGTTACCCAATTTCCTTCCTCCGGTCGACGGATCACTAGATGATTATCGTCGTTTACTTCATCGTCTAGTCAGCTCCATATACCAAACTCACCATCTCTTAGTCATAGGTCTTCTTCGACAATGGCCTGAATTCTGGTAGTCGGATTCATTGAAGACAGAGGTCTTACCTCCTAGGGAATTTCTTTTTGGAGAGATTCTCATTTCTCTATCCACAAGTCTTCTTCCATGGGTGATGTTTCTTCATCCATGCCTTCTTCCCATCGGTCATGACCTGACTCTAGCAGATTTCTTTCTTGGTCTGTCACCCTAGTAGTAATCCCTCTTTGCAGGGCTATAGCCTATTCTCTTCTCTCTTCCCTTCTTTTCATCGTCTTCTCTTTTTCTAATCTCTGTAAATCCATCATACCTTTGTGTGTCACTGTTCGTTCGATTTCCTTTTTAGGTTGAATTTTCATTGCTGGTGATGGTATTTTCTTCAGTCAACTAGAATCCTTCTTACTTTACCCCGATACATGCCCAGCTACCCCTGTTTGTGCCAGAAATTGTTTCTAAGGCCAGAGAAACAAGCTAACACACACTCAAATATAAAACTCAATAAAATCAAGGTTTAGGGTTTCTGCAATGTGTTTTTGGTTGTGAACTTTGAAAACAGTCAGGGAATACATTCATAAGTAAGGAAACTACTAAATCATAAGCAATAGACAATGAAGATGCATGATATATATAACAAGATCAAACAGAAAAAGTATTGAGGTTCAAACATAAATGACAGGCATTACCAGAATATAACATAAACCAGTCAATGAATCTATCAATTTAAGCAACTAGAAAAGATGAAAATGAAGCCAATACATAAATATGAAGGGTAAAAGTCATAAATATCTCATAGTTTCATCAATCACTTCATACAAGAGCTTTGTACCTTGCTCATGAACAAGTCTGAAAACCAACTGAGCTTGAAGACCTCCTGAAAGCTCTCAAAAACCAAACCTACAAAATGTCTTTCTAACTCCTCTAAATAGTAATCTTCTACAAAATAAGTTAGGTTACTAATCCTAACTGTCTCCATCGACTTACTAAGGTAAAGTAAAAAGTACATTTTTACAAAATTACAAAATTGCTAAAAATAGCAAATTATTAACAAAAAGTGTTTATTAAACAGATACACTAACTAAAGCATAACTGATTCAAAGATCCTTCGCTGCTTCAGCAAGTAGTGCTATACCATCTAGCATTTGAGACCTCCTCTTTACTCTTTTATGCCTATTTTCCATATCAGCTATCTTTCTCTGAAGGTCTTCATTCTCCTGCTGTAAACTTTCAACTGTCTTCTCTAGCTTTTTGCAGTGTCTGTCAGAAGTTCTCTTCCTTTTTAGCACCTCTTTAGCCACTTCTGATAGCTCCAGGAAATGATTATGGGAATCTTGCAACTCCTCTATAAGCCCTTCGTTTACTTTAAATAACCCATCATTAGTCTCTTGTAAGTGTTTCATCTGCTGCTTGTATTTTTGAACACTTTCCTGCAGATTTTCTTCATCAAAACTAGGAATCTCAAGTATATTTACATCCTGCATTAGAAATTCTAAGAAGTCAGTAGGAATATTAGGCTCTTTTATAATTCCTACTTGTCTGAGTATAGCTTCATCTTCTTCCTCCCACTCATAATTTTCAACAGGACATCTTTTTGCCTTTTCTTCTTGCTGCTGTTTTAAGAGTTTATCTTTTATCCCAAAAATTATTTCAGATCATTTAGAAGCAGGCTGACTTGTCTCTTTTGCAGAATGTGACAATATTTTTAACACTGCAGGTTGAGGAGAAGAAGGTTTAACAACTGATTTTCCTTTGTTTTTGCTGTCTATTTTACCAACTTCTGTTTCTTCACTTGAAGTAGTATCAATTAAAATAGTCTTTTGTTTGGAATCCAATTTAGGGTTAAGTATCTTCTTCATATTCCATATTAATTTATTGGTTGGCCTAGTTTTAGGCCTCCAATATGAAGTTACAGCCTTCTTTTTCTTCTTATGAGGTTTAGCTGCTTTGATGTCTGAGGTGAGGAATTCTTCACAAGTTCCATGCTTGCCTTCTGGTTCATCAATGGGCTGTGACTGCTCTTCTTCTAGTAGATATCCCTTATCATCTGAGAGGATGGTGAGTGGAATTCTTGGTTTGGTTTGAAATTCATCTTCAGGTATAGCAGCTTTTTCTTCAACAACAGTTTTAGTTTCTTTAGAATCTGTTGCTGGTGTCAATTGCAGACTAGGCTGCAATTCCTCTTTTGCAAACAATGAATACCTTCCTGTGGTGCCAACTGAAGACCTTTTAAATTTGCTGTCCAGCTTCACCTGCCCTGCTACCTCTTAAACTTTGAACTCTTCTTTGTTTGCAGGTTTAGCTGTATGACCTAATTTCTTCATCATGACCTTTCCTTTATCTGTTTGCCTCTTAGGCTGCTTCTCTTCCTGTTTGACATGGAAACCTGACCAAAACAGAAAAAGTCCCAAGTCTTACCCTCATGCTCCAACATAGTACTGATGATTAGCTTGATCAATCCATGATGAAAAATAGACTGGGATGTGTGATCTTCATGCTGTTTAACCCTACTGGATATTTTCTGCAGGCTCTTCAAAAAGAAGAAAGGCAGGTTCATTTTTGAGACTCCCACCATATGTTGAAGGAATCTAAAGTGATACTTGAATACATATCCATACCTACCTTCACAAGTCACACAACTCTGTAGTATCCTAATTGGCTCAACCCACTCCTTCCTGAAATTCTGAATAGGAATACCTTTATTCCAGTCAGGAGTCACATTAGCTAACATGTATCTCTGTGGTTCAAAATCAAAAGGTAATTTCTTGAACCAAGGCTCACCCTCATTACTAATCTCAGTGGCCTCTGCAATTAATTCTACAGTCAATTTGAATTTGAGAGCATCAAAGATGACCATATCATTTTTAAGACTTTGAGAAAATTTACAGGACACTTGTGCATTGTAGCCATCTATCTTCCTGAAGAAATTTAGCCAACCTGCCTGCTGGAACAACTCAGCACAGTCAGGGAGCTACTCAATCCAGGTTAAGTCAGTGGGCTCAGCCCTATTGACTTTACCACTCTTGCCACTCTTGCCCATATTTTTTCTTTCAAAAACTAGAAGTTGTCTGGCTTTAGGGTTCAGAAGATGCTTTATAAATTGGTTTCCTGCTTCTTCCAACTTCTTCACAATTTTCTGCACATTCCTAGACAGACCTGTTTATTCTTAAAAGGTAAAGTAAAAATTCCCAACAGGAGGATAAGTTCACATCACCGAGGGCTTCAATGCTTCTTTGTCTTAACAATACAAGCTAGGTCTGTGTATAGGCTAACTGCAAAATATTTGAAACCTAATCACCATTCAAACTATTTTTTAAAACAAAAGTCCATCTTCAATCTATAGAGCAAACTGTGTGTCAGTCTCTACAACCTGTCAGCATGATTCATGAACATCTCTGCACAATTAAGGTATTTCATGAATGAAATCTGTTGTCACTTTAAACTTGATTGCAGACTATTCATCTCAAACCTATCTCTTTCTGCTCATCAAACTTATACTAGGATTTCCTGTACTATTCAAATCCTTTTTGGCTTTATCTGTTTCTACACAATTAAACTCTGCACCAAGCAACCCAAGTTTCCAGCAACTCTTAGGTATCATATATATCATTCATTTAGACAAGAGACTCTTATCGAACTCTGTGTATCAATGCCAACCTCATTCTTCAAACCTATTTACTTTGCAAATATGACAACAATCACTGGCTTCTCATGCTTATTTAAAGACCACCTGTGTGAGGAAAGAACAAAGCAAAACAGTTTGCAATACATTCCAATGCTGCTACCTGTAGCCTATGTGTCAAAATTGACATTAGGTATGCCAGCAATCTTAATCAGTCAACTCATTAAACCCAAAGTGTATCATATCAGAGCTTTTGGTGTGTATTTGAGGGTCAAAACATGAACAACTTTCGCCCAGACTGTCTCGAAGTTCCAAAAACTGAATGGTTTAAACTTAGGGATATTTTTTGTGCTCTGTTTAAGAAAAATCTTCAGAATATCTCAAGTAGCTATTTCTTGGGTTAAGACTTCATTTAGAATCATATTTTAACTTTTCCATCAATCAATTTCTTGAGAACGACCCCACCAAGAAAATCGCCAAATTTTCAATTATAGGAGTTTATTGTAAAATACCTGCCAACTGATCGATTGCAAAGGTTTAAACTCACCTCCTGAGTTGTCAAATGCTTCACCTTGAGTGTACAGATGTCCTTCTACGATCACTTTGACTGCAGGTAATGAAAGTGAAAAGCCCTAGTTTCCCGTCAGTCTTCAATACCTTGCTTCTATTTTGCAGCGACAGAATCCATCTTTTTAGCGGTTAAGTTTACTCCATGAACTTTCTTTTCCTCTGACAGTGCATGTGAAAGGCAAATTATGCCACATTAGACCGATATTTGCTGCTAATTGTCAAACCAACCCGCATTATGAGCAATGATGGCCATGATTTGTTTCACGACTTAAAACCACCTGGAATCGTGTTAAAACTGAAGCTTACACGTATCAGACAGATCCAATATGAGATTAGTCACCCACAAATTAAAATCATGATGAAAATTTGCTTGAAAATCGGAAAATAAGAGGTCCACGATATTCTTGTAGCACGCCCTTTGTAATTTTCCGCTCCAGCGCTACAAGAATATCCTTGGTGCTATTTTTTTGCTCCTTTTCACCTTTTTGATATTTTGTATAAGGTTTTAAAAGTTGCTTGAGTGTAGGTATGCTCAAAATATTCCTAATGAGTCCACCATTTGATAAAACAACTTTAAAAAACCCTTAATAAAAAACAAACCTATAGTCTAAAGTTCAAAATTTCTAAAGCAAACTCAAAATTTCAAATAAACACCAAACAAAATTTTCCAAAAGGAGGGAAAAATCAAAATAAAGTAAATGAAATCCTTGAAAGAAAATGTAACTCAAACCAAAATTACCAAAAATGAAGAAACAAAATTCTGACTTAACATCTGGCTCCAGCTGCGAGATGAAGTCCTCCCTGCAAGGCTTCAAGAACCTATAGACCAGTGCCTTCTGTCCTCTAACTTAGCTATCTGCAAATTTCCATTGGGCTATGGAGTATTTATTCTATCTCACTCACACCGGTATGTACAATGATCAATGAAAAAATGCCCTCATAAACTGCAAAAATGTTTGAGGAATCGTCCATTCACAGGGATGGACAATTCCTCATCTTCCAAGGACTGCAAGATAAAAGTATTGTTTTCTAAAACTTTTGATATCAGGAAAGGACCAAACCAAATATTGTCAAACTTACCATGTTTTCCTTTCTGCTCCTTTCTTGCATCCCATCTTAAAACCATCTCACCTTCTGTGAAAGTATTTTCTTTAATGTTTCTGTCAAACCTGTTTTTAACCTTGGCTCTGTACAGCTGTGCCTTTTCATCCACCTTCTCTCTATTTTGCTGTAATTCAATCATTTCAAAGATTCTTCTTTGCATATCATCTGGTTCCTCTTGAGAATTCTGGAGAAATTTCATCACTGGA
Organism: Pseudotsuga menziesii; assembly: GCA_001517045.1. Lineage (NCBI taxonomy): Eukaryota > Viridiplantae > Streptophyta > Pinopsida > Pinales > Pinaceae > Pseudotsuga > Pseudotsuga menziesii. Next base: position 53,789 of record LPNX010806307.1, on the reverse strand, counting down.
ATCCCTAGCTGAACAGGAAACACTGCCTCTGTACCATAAACCAGCTGAAAAGGAGAAGTACCAATGGCCTGCTTCACAGTGATCCTATCTGCCCACAAAGCATATTTCAGCATTGAATCCCAAGACCTTTTATTATGCTTCAGTAGTTTCTTGATGCTTTGAATGATATTCTTGTTAGATGATTAAGCCTGTCCATTTCCCTGAGGATAATAGGGAGTTGAATGCTTTAGAATGATGCCATTTTTCTCATAGAAGGCCACCATTGCCTTGGATTTGAATGCCTTGGCATTGTCTGTTATTAATCTCTGTGGACAGCCAAACCTGCTCAAGATATTGTCTTCAATGAACTTCATAATCACCTTATCTGTAGCATTCCTTGTAGGAATGGCTTCCACCCATTTTGTGAAGAAATCTGTGGCAGTCAAAATCCAATGATGCTGTCCTGAAGATGATGGATTTATTTCTCCAATAAAATCCAGACCCCATTGATGAAAAGGGGCATTAACTGCAATAGGCTTTAAAGGAAAAGACAACAATTTCTGTTTTCCAGCAAACTTTTGACAAGGAATACAGGCCCTTACCTGCTGATAAACATCTGCAAACAAGGAGGGCCAATAGTAACCAGCTCTCAAAATTTTGTAAGCTGTTGCTTTCCAATATTTATGCCCTCCACAGGCTCCTTCATGAGACTCTAAAATCACCTCTCCTATTTCAGATTGATCCAAGCACTTAAGTAAGATACCTCCTGTATCTTTCCAGAACAATTGATCCTCAACTAAACAGTACTTTGTAGCTTTAAGTTTCAGAGATCTGGAAGCCTTCTTGTCTAAATGATCAGGACATTGTAGAAATAACAGAAAATGAACAATATCAACATACCAAACTGAAGATGAATAAAAATCCATGATCTTTTCTTTCTCCTGAAGTGCTTGGTCTTCTTCAGGCACTAATTCTTCAGCCATGACATGCAGTCCTAAACCTTGATAATTTGAGTCAGCTAGCAGCCTGGCCAAACTTTGTCCCTTGACAAGCTTAGTAGGTCTAATTTCCACATCATACTCCATAATCTTTGCAATCCATTTTCCTCTCTTTCCTTCACTGTCAGGCTATGTCAAGACATATTTCACTGCAGCATTTGGAACAAATGAAACAACCTTTGAATGCAAGACATAAATTCTGAAAAATTTCAAAGCCTTTACCAGAGCATAAGCTTGTTTCTCCAGTACACTGTATTTCAGCTCAGAATCCCTGAGGGTTTTGCTGAAAAAGGAAATAGGCTGTTCCAAACCTTCCTTATTTTTCTGAAGTAAGACAGCTGCTATTGTATCTTCTAAAGCAAATGAAAAGGTAAGGAATTCTTTTGGTAAAATTAGGACTTACCAAGACTGGTGCTTCGGTAAGAGCTACCTTGATCTTCTCAAATGCAACCTTTGCCTCAACAGTCCACCTGACTTCCTGATCTTTCTTCAACATGGTTGTGATTTGTTTGATGGTTTCAGCAAAATTTGGAATAAACCACTGTAGAAAATTTATCTTGCCAATGAATGACTGAACATCTTTCTTACTCCTAGGCAAACTAATCTTCAGTATTGCTTTGACTCTCTCAGGATCTATTCTGATGCCATCAGCAGACACCAGGTGACCAAGTAGTCTACCTTCTTGCACAGCAAAATGTGACTTTTTGGGGTTCAGGGACAGACCAAATTTTCTGCATTTTTGAAAGGTTTGCCTCAAGTGTTTCAAGTGTTCATCATCAAATTTTGAGAATACAGTAATATCATCAAGATAGATAACCACAAACTTATCTTTTTCCCCAACAAAGGCAATGTCCATTGCTCTCTGAAAGGTTGCTCCAGCATTCATCAGGCCAAAAGCCATCTTGTCATACATGAAGGTTCCCCAGGGGGTTGTAAAGGCTATCTTTTCCTTGTCATCAGGGTGCATGGCAATGTGATTATACCCTGAGAATCCATCCACCATAGATATCCTTTGAGCTCCAACCACTTGCTGCAAAACTTGTTCAATATTGGGGAGAGGATAGTTGTCTTTTAATGATGATCTATTCAGATTTATGAAGTCAACACATAATCTTATTTCCCCATTCTTCTTTCTGACAGGAACCAGATTTGCAAACTAGGAAGAATACCTGAGAGGCACTATTATCTGTGCATCCAGCAGCTTCTTTACTTCCTTTTCAATAACAGGAAATAAAGCTGGATTGATCCTTCTCAGTTTCTCTCGGAAAGGCTTGACATTGGGCTTCAAAGGGACCTTGTGCTGAATAATTGTTGTATCATAGGTTCTTAACTCTTCATAAGACCAAGAAAATACATCTACATGTTCCTTCAGAAGCTTGATATATCTACTTCTTTGTTCAGCTGTCAGAGATTTAGAAATTTTTACCATTTTTGGGTGTTCTGCTGAACCAATATTGGAGTCAACTACATTGTCTTCTGAAGATTGAACTACTGGTTTTGAAGGTGTATCATCTTTGGTAAAAATTCTTTCTAAAGGCACTAAACCTTTAGGGATAAAGTTACTCTTCAACTCAATGATCTTATGACCTGCAATCTCACCTTCAGGAAACTCATTTTCAGCAGACTTATTATCCTGTTCTTGTTCTTCATCCTCTTCTTGATTAATTTGGGAATTTGTAAACTCATCTGTCAGCTCAAGAAATTTTTTGATTTCAATGTCATCTTCAAATACCCTCCAATGCTTCACATTATCAGGTACACATGGCCTGTATCTCACCTCTATGGGATACCTCAGCTGAGTAGTTTTAGGAATTCTGAAGTATGTGGCAGCCAAAGCTAAGGATTCTGCAGTCTCATTATAATTCCTTGGAATATGAGTGATATTAAATGCTATAAAATAATTATCAAGCATATCCCATACCTCATTTTGGTACACTTTCAACAAACCCTGCTTTACTTGATAGTTATTCTTGACCTGCTGAGCAACTAGTTCGGAGTCGCCAAATGCAGCAATTTGCTGAATGCCTAAGTCTTTAGCAGCTTTCAGTCCCAATAGCAGAGCTTCATACTCAGTAGTATTGTTAGTGGTAACAAACTCCAGCTTATACATGAGTTTCACTATCTCACCTCCAGGAGAAATGAGTAATACTCCAGCTCCAGCACCCTCTTTGCACGAGGATCCATCAAAATACAACTGCCATAGTGCATCTTCTTCCTCTCTGCAATGTCTCACTGGTTTTTTTTTTTCAACTTGTAAGAGGCCAACAGAATTATCTTCATCACTGAAATTCAACATGCAAGTCCCGAGATCTTTGTCAACAGCATATAGGGGGTGATTAGTGGGGTTTTTGTCATCTGTGACTATGTAAGCAAACTGTAGCTCTCTATATAGTCTTCTAGTTTCTCCACCAAAAACAGGGATGGTGGCATATGAAAGGTCCATCTCTAAGGTTCCCCCAACCTTCTTAGCCCATGACCTAGAAAGCAGCAAGCCAAACTTTGGAGTGATGTCAGCTACCACAACATCCATTATTACACTCTTCATAGGCAACTGAGCAAGGCTAACAACCATGTCTTTAATCACTCCTAGACACTTCACAGCTCGGGATTCAAAGGCATATAAATCATGGTAAGGTTTGGTAATACTCACACCTAAGGCTTTCATAATAGCTTTGGGCATCAAATTGTGAGAGGCTACTGAGTCTAATAGACAATTGTGAATCATTTGGTCATGGACAGTCAAGGTGACATAAAAAGGAGGTGAAGCACTAGCCTCATTTTCAATTTTTTCAGCTAGGGCTGATCCGATGAATATTTTTGGACTTTCTTCTTGCAAATTAATAGTGTCTGAAACAGGCTGATTATTGGCTGAATTCATCACTTTCAGGACTGTCTGTTTATATGAGGGATTCTTTATTAATTCAGTCAAAGGAACAGGAATTTTCAGCTTCCCTAGTTCATTCTCCAAACTAAAACTTTGAGCAGATTTATTTACCTCTTCAATTTCAGCATTCTTCTTAGATTTTTCTGCAGATTGCTTCTTCTGTATGACATGATCAGGTACTTGTTTAGCAGGAACAAGTGTAGCAGGAACAGGTACAAGAGGAATAGGTGCAGTAGGAACAGGTGCAGCTGGAACTGGTGGTTTCTTCTTTGGAATTTGTACCACTTGCTTTGGACCTGATCTGAGATTGATAGTATTCTTATGTTCATTCTGTTGAGCAGTAGCATTTACAGCAGTTTTCTCAAATTCCAAATCATCTTCAACTTCATACATATCAGCATCATAATACTCAGTGTTCAGAAAATCTTCTTCAGTAACAAAACCTGTAGACAAACCATCTCCAAAGTGATTCATATCCTGATCAGTCTCAGTCTCTTCAAAGAGCAACTGTCCATCAACTTCTTCTTCATCAGCTACATTATTTTGAAAAGGTGGAGGTACTCTCTATTCCTCATTCTCTCTTCTTTCTCGCTAGATGTCATTATTTCTGCGCTCTCTTGGTATAAATCTAGGAGCAAACTGCCTCCTGAACTGATTCTGGTTATTTGGGTTCCTTTCAGCTTCTGGAGTAGGTTTGGCAGAATTATTTTCAAGCTCTAACTTATTCATTTTGGCAGTAAGAATATTGACTAGCTTAGCCATCTCATCTATATTGGCTTCAGTAGATTGAGGTGCAGTACTTGTTGAAACAGCCTTCTTCTTTCCCTTCCTTTCATACAGCTGTTGAGGTGTTTCTTTTTTAAGTCTGTTTGAAGCCAGTAAGTTTGAATCTACCTCCAATGCTGCATCTTGCATGTTTAACAAAGTGGTAGCTCTCCTTTCTCTCAGCAATAAAGAGAATTCGTGATCAAATGCATTGGCATAGGTAAGCTTAGCTGATGTTTCAGTAGGTTTAATTTCTGTTGGAATCCTACTATACATTTTGTTAAACCTTTTGGAAAAATCAGACACAGTCTCATCCTTCTTTCTTCTGAGAGCTCCAAATTCAGTTATATAGTAAGTGTGGTCATTTATGTCTCTCCATTGCCTCAGGAAAAGGTCTTGGAGTTATTCAATTATGGTGATTGAGTTGGCAGGAAATTCTCTGAACCACTTTCTTACATCCCCATCAAGGCTCTGAACAAATACCCTCATCCATACATCTTTGATCTCAATGTTCTGATTGTTTGCATAACTCAGGAAAGCCTCCCAATGTTCCTCAGCAGTGGTTTCCCCCTACCCATTGAACCTAGGCATATAATTCTGATAATCTCCTCCAGGAAAAGCATGTAAAGGTTGGGGTAAGACTAATGGTGCATACCTTGCTGCAACCATCCTATCCATCATATCCATAAGTGGGTTTTGAGCTGCCATTTTGGACTGTGGTTTTGAAGATGAGGAAGTTTGACTAGAACTTGCTAGGAAAGGGCTCTTTCCTACTTTCAGCTGGAAAATGGGTATTTTACCAGGAGAAGCAGTATTGGCTTTCAAAAAGGTTTCAGGATTGGTAAAAACTTGAAAAGTACTCTCAGGAATGGTAGGTTTTATCCAAGGTGAGATTTCAGCTGAATGTAATGAAACACCCAACTGTTCAAGATCACACAAGGCTGGTAAAGATTGGGACCTTCTGAGTTTTCTTGCTATTTTTAAGATCTGTTCAGGGTCTGAAACCCCTGAATGTAACGGTGAAATAGGTCTGCTCCGGGTTCCCACTCCTCTAGAAGCCAGTGTGTCAAAATTTGGTGAAAATAGCCTTCAAAGATACTGGTTCAAGTCCACCTCTCAAACCAGGAAAAATGATAAGTATCCTAGGGAAGATATGCTTCAGCTTCGTCCCCGGCAACGGCGCCAAAGATGTTTGTTCCAGAAATTGTTTCTAAGGCCAGAGAAACAAGCTAACACACACTCAAATATAAAACTCAATAAAATCAAGGTTTAGGGTTTCTGCAATGTGTTTTTGGTTGTGAACTTTGAAAACAGTCAGGGAATACATTCATAAGTAAGGAAACTACTAAATCATAAGCAATAGACAATGAAGATGCATGATATATATAACAAGATCAAACAGAAAAAGTATTGAGGTTCAAACATAAATGACAGGCATTACCAGAATAAAACATAAACCAGTCAATGAATCTATCAATTTAAGCAACTAGAAAAGATGAAAATGAAGCCAATACATAAATCTGAAGGGTAAAAGTCATAAATATTTCATATTTTCATCAATCACTGCATACAAGAGCTTTGTACCTTGCTCATGAACAAGTCTGAAAACCAACTGAGATTGAAGACCTCCTGAAAGCTCTCAAAAACCGAACCTACAAAATGTCTTTCTAACTCCTCTAAATAGTAATCTTCTACAAAATCAGTTAGGTTACTAATCCTAACTGTCTCCATCGACTTACTAAGGTAAAGTAAAAAGTACATTTTTACAAAATTACAAAATTGCTAAAAATAGCAAATTATTAACAAAAAGTGTTTATTAAACAGATACACTAACTAAAGAATAACTGATTCAAAGCTCCTTCGTTGCTTCAGCAAGTAGTGCTATACCATCTAGCATTTGAGACCTCCTCTTTGCTCTTTTATGCCTATTTTCCATATCAGCTATCTTTCTCTGAAAGTCTTCATTCTCCTGCTGTAAACTTTCAACTGTCTTCTCTAGCTTTTTGCAGTGTCTGTCAGAAGTTCTCTTCCTTTTTAGCACCTCTTTAGCCAGTTTTGATAGCTCAAGGAAATGATGATGGACATCTTTCAACTCCTCTATAAGCCCTTTGTTGACTTTATAACCCATCATTAGTCTCTTGTAAGTGTTTCATCTGCTGCTTGTATTTTTGAACACTTTCCTACAGATTTTCTTCATCAAAACTAGGAATCTCAAGTATATTTACAACCTGCATTAGAAAGTCTGAGAAGTCAGTAGGAATATTAGGCTCTTTTATAATTCCTGCTTGTCTGAGTATAGCTTCATCTTCTTCCTCCCACTCATAATTTTCAACAGGACATCTTTTTGCCTTTTCTTCTTGCTGCTGTTTTAAGAGTTTATCTTTTATCTCAAAAATTATTTCAGATAATTTAGAAGTAGGATGACTTGTCTCTTTTGCAAACTGTGACAATCCTTTTAACACTACAGGTTGAGGAGAAGAAGGTTTAACAACTGATTTTCCTTTGTTTTTGCTGTCTATTTTACCAACTTCTGTTTCTTCACTTGAAGTAGTATCAATTAAAACAGTCTTTTGTTTGGAATCCAATTTAGGGTTAAGTATCTTCTTCATATTCCATCTTAATTTATTGGTTGGCCTAGTTTTAGGCCTCCAATATGAAGTTACATTCTTCTTTTTATTCTTATGAGGTTTAGCTGCTTTGATGTCTGAGGTGAGGAATTCTTCACAAGTTCCATGCCTTCCTTCTGGTTCATCAATGGGCTGTGACTACTCTTCTTCTAGTAGATATCCCTCATCATCTGAGAGGATGGTGAGTGGAATTCTTGGTTTGGTTTGAAATTCATCTTCAGGTATAGCAACTTTTTATTCAACAACAGTTTTAGTTTCTTCAGAATCTGCTGCTGGTGTCAATTGCAGACTAGGCTGCAATTCCTCTTTTGGAAACAATGAATACCTTCCTGTGGTGCCAACTGAAGACCTTTTAAATTTGTTTTCCAGCTTCACCTTCCCTGCTACCTCTTAA
>LPNX010806307.1:0-45952 GCA_001517045.1 Pseudotsuga menziesii | reverse complement strand
ATCAGGTAACAGGTATCTCTGTGGTTCAAAATCAAAAGGTAATTTCTTGAACCAAGGCTCACCCTCATTACTAATCTCAGTGGCCTCTGCAATTAATTCTACAGTAAATTTGAATTTGAGAGCATCAAAGATGACCATATCATTTTTAAGACTTTGAGAAAATTTACAGGACACTTGTGCATTGTAGCCATCTATCTTCCTGAAGAAATTTAGCCAACCTGCCTGCTGGAACAACTCAGCACAGTCAGGGAGCTGCTCAATTGAGGTTAAGTCAGTGGGCTCAGCCTTATTGACTTTACCACTCTTTCCACTCTTGCCCATCTTTTTTCCTTAAAAAACTAGAAGCTATCTGGCTTTAGGGTTCAGAAGATGCTTTATAAACTGGTTTCCTGCTTCTTCAAACTTATTCACAATTTTCTGCACATTCCTGGACAGACCTGTTTATTCTTAAAAGGTAAAGCAAAACTTCCCAACAGGAGGATAAGTTCACATCACCGAGGGCTTCAATGCTTCTTTCTCTTAACAATACAAGCTAGGTCTGTGTATAGGCTAACTGCAAAATATTTGAAACCTAATCACCATTCAAACTGTTTTTTAAAACAAAAGTCCATCTTCAATCTATAGAGCAAACTATGTGTCAGTCTCTACAACCTGTCAGCATGATTCATGAACATCTCTGCACAATTAAGTTATTTCATGAATGAAATCTGTTGTCACTTTAAACTTGATTGCAAACTGTTCATATCAAGCCTATCTCTTTCTTCTCATCAAACTGATACTAGGCTTTCCTGTACTATTCAAATCCTTTTTGGCTTTATCTGTTTCTACACAATTAAACTCTGCACCAAGCAACCCAGGTTTCTAGCAACTCTTAGGTATCATATATATCATTCATTTAGACAAGAGACTCTTATCGAACTCTGTGTATCAATGCCAACCTCATTCTTCAAACCTATTTACTTTGCAAATATGACAACAATCACTGGCTTCTCATGCTTATTTAAAGACCACCTGTGTGAGGAAAGAACAAAGCAAAACAGTTTGCAATACATTCCAATGCTGCTACCTGTAGCCTATGTGTCAAAATTGACATTAGGTCTGCCATCAATCTTAATCAGTAAACTCATCAAACCCAAAGTGTATCAATATCAGAGCTTTTGGTGTGTATTTGAGGGTCAAAACATGAACAAGTTTCGCCGAGACTGTCTCAAAGTTCCAAAAACTGAATGGTTTAAACTTAGGGATATTTTTTGTGCTCTGTTTAAGAAAACTCTTTAGAATAGCTCAAGTAGCTATTTCTTGGGTTAAGACTTCATTTAGAAGCATATTTTAACTTTTCCATCAATCAATTTCTTGAGAACGACCCCACCAAGAAAATCCCCAAATTTTCAGTTATAGGAGTTTATTGTAAAATACCTACCAACTGATCGAATGCAAAGGTTTAAACTGGCCTCCTGAGGTGTCAAATGCTTCACCTTGAGTGTACAGATGTCCTTCTATGATCACTTTGACTGTAGGTAATGAAAGTGAAAAGCCCTAGTTTCCCGTCAGTCTTCAATACCTTGCTTCTATTTTGCAGCGACAGAATCCATCTTTTTAGCGGTTAAGTTTACTCCACGAACTTTCTTTTCCTCTAACAGTGCATGTGAAAGGCAAATCATGCCACATTAGACCGATATTTGCTGCTAACTGTCAAACCAACCTGCATTATGAGCAATGATGGCCATGATTTGTTTCACGACTTAAAACCACCTGGAATTGTGTTAAAACTGAAGCTTGCACGTATCAAACAGATCCAATATGAGATTAGTCACCCACAAATTAAAATCATGACGAAAATTTGCTTGAAAATTGGAAAATAAGAGGGCCGCGATATTCTGGTAGCACGCCCTTTGTAATTTTCTGCTCCAGCGCTACAAGAATATCCTTGGTGCTATTTTTTTTCTCCTTTTCATCTTTTTGATATTTTGTATAAGGTTTTAAAATTTGCTTGAGTGTAGGTATGCTCAAAATATGCCTTATGAGTCCACCATTTGATAAAACAACTTTAAAAAACCCTTAATCAAAAACCAACCTATAGTCTAAAGTTCAAAATTTCTAAAGCAAACTCAAAATTTCAAATAAACACCAAACAAAATTTTCCAAAAGGAGGGAAAAATCAAAATAAAGTAAATGAAATCCTTGAAAGAAAATGTAACTCAAACCAAAATTACCAAAAATGAAGAAACAAAATTCTGACTTAACAACCCCCCCATAGCCTACCCGATTCTTTAGAAAGATAGGATAGTTCTATTTATTTTCTTAGGAAATATTCCCACTCCCTTTCGGTAATGAATTTTTCCCACTTCTTCTGTTTCTTCGCCCAGTTAGAATTTGGTGGCAGTTTGTGTAGTGACGGATGAGGTTCTACGATATGGCCCACTCCCTTTCCAATTAGGAATTTGAACAAAAGGGTCAGTAAGGAGCAAAGGAACTTCTCGGTAAGGTCTGTATAAAACCTTTTATGAACGCTTTCAACCGAATTTATTTCTTCCATAGCTTGTTCCTCATAGAATTCATCTATGATCTTTTCAAACCACTTCAACAGGTTTGTTCGTCCCCCTCGGATCAGTTTCTCCAGTAGCTCTTGGACCTTAGTTGCTTCCAAATTTTCATCCAGAAGTTTTTTCAAAAGCTGAGGTACCGATTCTATAAAATTCTCATGTGTTTCAGTGAAGAATTTCTCCTTCACCTGAGAAATGGTCCATCTGTTTCTCCTTGCATAGTTCTGCAAATAATATTCTATCTTATGCTCCCACCAGTTCTTAATCTCTTGTTCTGATATCATCTGCTTATGGTCATTACGTTCATATATGTACTACTGGAAATGGAATCAATGTTGTAATCTCACATATCACAAAGGGTTACCAATAATACACATGAAATCATATATACATAACATGCACAAGAGACAAGAACATAGATAAGGAAGTAACAGATTATAATATAACATGAGGGTCCATACATACACAGAACTAAATCGAGTTCTCATCTGGCTCAATAGCCTAATATATATGATTACAAATAGTTACATATAACTACCTGTTGGTTCGGTCAACTGACATGATCTCTTGCAGCTGACCTAATCTCCAATTGGTCGACTATTCAACTAGTCGGCTCATTGACTAGCTCCTCCAACACTCCCTCTTAACTAGGAAGGTATTCTCTTGACATAATTCATCATGACAAGTCTTTGTCACTGGATCATTTATAAAAGTTGGATCATCATCATAGATGCATCATCAAAGCTAGATCATCATCATCATCACTACTCCCGCTATCTCGAGCAAATGGTGCTATCTCTCAATTCTACTTGTCATAGCAAGTTCTACAGAGCCAACCCTTTTTCATGCTGGTTGTAGGACTAGAATCCATGTAGGTATTCATCTTCTTTAGTGCTTATATCTGACCATGGGAGTCCTAGCCTACCACCATGTCGAAAAGGCCCACCCAGCTTTTATATCTGACCATGGGTGGCCCAGCCTACCACCACGTCAGAAAGGTCCAGCACTCACATCTAATCATGGGAGGCCTAGCCTGCCACCATGTTAGAAAGGTTTTTCCAACACTTATATCTTACCATCAGATTCCTATCCTTCCACCATGTTAGAAAGTCCTAGCACTCCATCTAACCATGGGAGGCCCATCCTGCCACAATGTCAGAAAGGCTCAACACTTACATCTGACCATGGGAGGCCCAACCTACTACCATGTCAGAAAGGACCAACATTTACATCCTACCATAGGGTACCTAGCCTTCCACCATGTTGGAAAGTATCAGCACTTACATCTGACCATGGGAGGCCCATCTTGTCACCATGTCAATAAGGGTCAGCGCTTATATCTAACCATGGGAGGCCCAGCCTGCCACCATGTCAGAAAGGCTCTGCACTTACATCTGAGCATGTGAGGCCCAGCTTGCCATCATGTTAGAAAGGCTCTACACTTACATCTGACCTTGGGAGGAACACATCCCGCAACCATGTTAGAAGGAATTTGCACTTACATCTGACCATGGGAGGAACCAATCCTTCCACCATGTCAGAAAGGATCTCAAACTCATCACTTCTCCTTGGAAATAACCTCGATCTGGAGAACACGAAGATTCTCCCTGAAGTACTCAAACTTCACTCTAGCCATTTCTAGCATAGAATCACATCAGGGTTGATTACATCTAAGGATAAACTATGAGATTCTCCAAGATTGATTACATTCGAGGATAACCTATAGGGCCGTTTACATCTGAGCAACCTACGATCTTCGCCAGGATTTTATGTTCAGACAACCTGTCTCACCGTCTATTCTAGAACTCCCTCTTTCGAGAGATATTGATCTCGATCACAAACTGGAGCTTGACTGCTCCTCTCTCCCAAGTATCCAGGCAAGTGGCAACATATTTTTCCTTGGTTATACTCAGCACCATGTAGGAATCCTTCTTATTAAACCAAGAGATCATGCCCGATCTCATACTGAAGCAACACCTCAAGGTGCTCTTCATATAAATGGAACTTCCTTCCCAATATGAATCCGCATAACCCTCCAAGTTAATCTTCTGATTTGTATCATACTTGAGCCCATACTAAACTGTACCCTTTAGGTACCTTAGAATACAATTTGCAGCAATCAAGTAAACATGTCTCGGATCCTTCAGGAACTGGCTCAATGTGTTCACAACAAATAAAATATCTTGTCTCGTATTTGTCAGGTACATCAAGGACCCAATCTTCTGATGATACATCGTAGCATCAACCCTCTTTGATGAATCATCACTCAATAGCTTTAGGTTCAATGCCACAGGTGTGGTCATGGCCTTGCAGTCCATCATCCTAAACCTCTTCAGGATCTTGACTGCATACTTACATTGTCCCAGGGAGATTGTATCCGAATTCTTCCACACCTCAATGTCTAGAAAGTAGTGCATCATATCCAAGTCCTTCATCTAGAACTCAGAAGCAAGTATCCTTCTTTCAAGTTTAATGAGTTCCTCTTTTCTGACAGGAACAAGTCATCGACACATAACAGGATCATCATTGGTATTCTACCTTCAACCTTGAAGTAAAGGTTGGAATCCACTTTAGTCTTAGTAAATCCTAAGCAAGTCAGTGAGCTGTCTATCCCGTCATATCATGTCGAACCTCAGATCTTCTGCAATCACTCCCTCTGAAGTGGAGAATCATTCTTCCTCTACCTTTTGTACTCTATGTATTGAAAAAATTTGTACTGGAGTGACAAGTAGCTTCCTCTGCTACCAATATTCTATGTATCCATATAGAGTCACTAAATACCAATATCCTCTATCTTGAACCATTTTAAAGTTCTTATCACACCCATCTGTGAGCTTGTCAGCTTCTATAGGATTTCATTTTCAACTTTGTAGCAAAGGTTAAGATCTTCATCACTCTAGGTGATCTTCAATATCCTCATGTATGTGTTATCCCATGGGTTCCTTCTGAGCTCGTACAAGGTCTTATTTAATTTATACACATGATTTTTCATGTCATGTGTTTTAACTTCTAGTGGCTACAAATGTCTCTTCATAGTCTATGCCTTCTTTCCATGAGAAGCCTTGTGCTATGAATATAGCCTTGTATCCCAGGATGTTGTCATCTACTGCATGCTAGATCTTGCAGATCGATATGGAAGATACTATGGAATTCCCTTCAGGTCTTCAACATCACATTCTAGTCATCATTCTTCATTTTGGATTATTAGAGTGAATCTTGAACTATCCTCACTTCTTCTTTGGAACAAGTCTCATCCTTCTTTTCTTGTACATGATATTTCCTACAAGTCAAATGCACTAGTTGTATGGTTAGAAACATTTCTTAATGCATATTTATAATGGAAAATTATTATGCATAAAGATATAATCATGAAACTATATTATCCAATATAACATTCATCCAGATCTTACGGAAACTTTCTATATTCCTTCCATCTCTACCATGACATCATTGAGATTGTGCACTAATCCAATATGTCAGCAAAGAGGTTTCATTCTAGATAAGTAGAAATGGAGAGTTTTATAGCACCATGGGATACTTACCCATCGCATGCATATTAGTATTATAATTTCATTAATACAAACATTCTATCATGCATAACACATCAATTGAATATAAACAAATGCATAACCAAATAATATCATGAAATGACAATTGAATGCTTATCTTTTATTCGTTTTGTGGATAGACTCCTTCTTGAGCCTTCTACTTATCATATTCTTCATTCATGACATCATCATTTCTTATCCAAATTATAATATTGATAAGAGGCTATTCAAGAATTGAGTTCTTCATATTCCTCATCACTTGAGGGATCTTCTCTTCTCTTCTCCAGTTGCTCCCATCTTCTCTTCTCTTATTATGATTCGAGCTTCTTCTTGTGTGCACTCTTGCCAGAGTATGCTGAAAGTAATCACTTCCTTATGGCACACATTCCTCAAATGAATGAATCCCATGATCTTGGGAGGCCATTCAAGGTGGTTATCACAATTTATTCATTCTCTACTTCTTCATCCATTGCTTCAAGTTGTTCTTTGATTTGAGAGACCCTTGTAAAGTATGACTGTATGTTCTCTACATTCTGGATTTTTACATTATTCAACTGGTTTCTCAAAGTCATATTCTGATTTATATTCTTCCCTTCAAATAGTTTGGTCAAGGAATCAAACATCTCTTTAGGTATCTTTAGGGAAGACACATTTTTTGATAGAATCAACAATAATCCTCTTGGCCTTGACCAAGTTCTTCTTGTGTAAGGCCTTAGCCTCACCTCCCTCTGGAACTGGAACCTCTCCACTTATGTAGGTTCCCAATTCATTTTCTTCAAGAACCAGTGAAATCCTATACTTCCATAAGTTTTCAGCTTCACCAAGATTTTCATCAAGATGGTGTGATAGGTATTTTTGAAATGAGAACCTCAAATGTAAATAGAAAAAGATTAGATCTTATCGATTTGTTGTGTCCATCCTGGTTCCGGATCTGGTTGATCTAGGGTTTGCCATAGAAAACCTAATTTCCAAAACTTTGAATCTTTCAGATCTTATTGGATAGAAATATGTGCCTCCTGAAGGTGATATGAGCAACATACTCATTTTCCCAAAACTGCGATCAGAACTACAAAATATATGATGCCCTAGTTTTCTTCAATTTCTTCTACATAATTGCTTGATATTGTTTCTGCAATATATCTGAAAGTACTGCTCCTCTGCATCTAAAACTTCTCACTGAGGTAACCTCATCTTACCTATTTCCAACACTATAGGTTTTAGTAGAATTCGTTTCACCAATGGGGAGTTATGAGAGTTTTCCCAAGGTGACTTATTTTAGGACTGTTATGTTGATGTATTTGTAACTTTGGAATGTATTCACTTGTATATCTTATGTATTGTACCCCGATGTGTATTATGGGAAGTGTCTGTAATGTATTTGAGTCATGTCATGCCCGATGTTCCTATCGGGAGATTCAATAATGTAAACAAGTCATGTCAAGTCATTGTAGGTAACCCTCCTATTGTTCAAGGGTTAAAGTCCCCGCAGTTCTAGGGCCCTAGGTTTATTAGACTCTCCTACAGAAGTCAGACCTAGTGAGTTATTTTCAAGTCAAGAATTTGTATAAATAGAGAGTGAGCCTCTCTATTTATCACACACTCACTCACACTTAGTTGTAGCGCATAGCTGAGGAAGAAGAAGTTGCTAGGGATAGAAAAAAAGAGGCTACTGCTGTCGGGAGATCGTCTTACTATTTTGGGGTTTTACTTTTGGTGCTGATTCTATATCTAAGGAAGTTGCAGGGTTTTGTCCATTTATGGTTTCCCCGAGGAAAAAAATTGTGTTCATTGTCTCTTGTGTTTGATTGTTGTGCTTGTTATTATCTCAGTTAAAGATCCTAATATAATGCTAGCTTAAATGTTAAAAATATAACATGGTATCAAAGCTAACCTAAGAAGAAGACACTGTGCAGATGCGGGAACTAGGGATTCCTACTTTTTAGATCTCTCTCCACATATTTTCAGCAAAAAAAGGTTGGGCTGACTCTCCTCCCTAGGGTGCATATTTCTATCGAAGCAAAATCTAATATGATATCTTTTAGTTTTGGACCCGACACTACTATCGGAAATTAGAGGCTTCCATAGAAGTGGAATTTTTGAGCGAGCCCAGGCCTGGATTGTTATCCTCCTCAAAATTGAAGTTTATAGATCAAGAATAAATCATTTGGTTGGATAGAACTATGGGAAAGACAAACCCTAATCTTCTCCTGAACAAGGACTACATAGATTAGCTCCAAATCTAGATCCAACATCTTGACCTAGTAAGATATAAATCTTTTGTATTTCCATTTGAGGTTCTCAGTTAAGATGTCTCATCATACCAAGCTTGATGAAAAGCTTGAGTGAGCTGATAACTTCTAAGCCTGGAAATATAGGATCTCCCTAGTCCTACAAGAAAATGAGTTGGACTCCTATATGAATGAGGAGGTTCCAGTTCCAGAGGGAGATGAGGCTAAGGCCTTACACAAGAAGAAGTTGGTTATGGCTAAGAGGATTATTGTTGATTCAATCAAGGATCACCTCATACCATAGGTGTCCTCCCTAAAGACACCTAAATCTATGTTTTATTCCCTAACCAAACTGTTTGATGACTTTGAGAAATCAGCTAAAGAATGTAAATATATGGAATGCAGAGTCCATCCAGTCTTACTTTACAAGGGTATCTTAGATCAAGGAACAACTGGAAGCGGTAGATGAAGAAGTGGAAAATGCAGATATTTTGATGACCACCTTGAATGGTCTACCTAGGGCATGGGACTCTTTCATTCAAGGGATCTGTGCTAGAAATAAGCTAGTCAAGTTCAGCAGAGTATGGGAAGAATGCTCTCAAGAAGAAGCTCATATAGCAGCTTGAGAAGAAAAGATGGGAAGTGAAGATCAAGCTCTCATAGCCCACACCAAGAAAACTAGAAGGGACCATCATCACTCCAAAGGTAATATTTCACACTCTAGAAGATATTTTTCTACTATTAGATGTTACACATGTGATGAGAAAGGTCACATATCCAAATACTTCCCTAACAAAGGGAACTCAAACAAGAAAAAGGGAAACAAGAGAAGACATCATGCTCATGTTGCAGAGGATGATGAACCTTCCACAAAGAGAATCAGACAAGAAAGTGATGATTCTTCAAGTGATGAAGAATATGTGCTGATCTCCACTCTCACAGGAACTATCTCACATGGAAGCAATGATTGGCTTATAGACAGTGGTTCTTCCAAACATATGATGGGATTCAAAGAATCATTTGTGAAACTATCTGAACATGAGTCACCTCATAAGGTGAAACTTGGGGATGACTACCAGTATCTAATAAAAGGTAGTGGTGAATCCTCCTATAAGCTAGACTCTAGAAAGTCTATGAAGATGAAAAATGTATTGTTTGTACCAGGACTAAAGAAAAACCTCCTCTCCATATCTGCATTGGATGCAAAAGAAATGAGGGTTGCTTTTGTAGATGGCCAAGTTCTTATGTGGCCAAAGGGAAAGACTTTTGACGATGAAATAATGATTGGGGAACAAGAAGGAGGTCTATACAAATTGAAGGGCCAACTAGAGCAAGCTTTGGTTCATGACTTAGTAGAACCAAATGAACTTTGGCATAGAAGGCATGCACATGTACATTACAGGGCACTACCACTTGCAAGCAAAGCTGTTGAAGGTCTTACAGAAATGTAGACAAAACATGATGGTGTTTGAAAAGGATGTGCAAAAGGAAAGAACAAAAAGAAGACATTTCCAAGTAGCGAGAGCAAGGAAAAAGGAATATTGGAAATCATCCACTCCGATGTATGCAGTCCGATGTCATCTAGTTCACTAAGCGGGTATGTATACTATGTTTCTTTTATTAATGATTTTTCTAGGAAGACATGGATATACATTATGAAGAACAAAGATGAAGCATTCAACAAGTTCAAGGAATTCAAAGCCTTTATTGAAAACCACATAGAAAAGAATATCAAGATTTTTTTATCAGATAATGATGGAGAATTCACTTCGAATGAATTCAAATACTTATGAAAAGATTCAAGGATTGAGAGGGAGTTAACCACTCCATATAATACACAACATAATGGAATTGCAGAAAGGAAGAATAGAATGATCATGGAAGCTACAAGGGCCATGCTTCATGATCAATATCTTCCCATACATCTATGGGCAGAAGCTGCAAGAACAGTGGTGTATGTATAGAACCATACTCCACATAGAGTACTTGAGAATAAGACACCTGAAGAAGTATTTTCCGGCAAGAAACCAGAATTCAGTCATCTCAGAATATTCGGTTGTCCAGTATACATACACATTCCGAAATAAAAGAGGACAAAGTTAGATTCTTCAGGAAGGAAGGGTATATTTGTGGGATACTCTGAAAGCTCGAAGGATTACAAAATATACTTCCTAGGATTCAAGAAGATCAACATTAGTAGGGATCTAACATTTGACAAAGACTCAGCTTACAACAAATCCAGAAAGAGACCTACTAAAGAACCTGAGGAAATAGAAGCACCCAGAATTCATGACACAACCATGAACGAAGAATATCAAGAAGAAAATAGAGAAATAGAAGAACCTCAAGAACCTATAGATCCACCTCAGGAGAAGAATCCTAACAAGAGGAAACCTGCTTGGGTACGAGAAGTTATCCAAGGTGCAGAAAGATACAGGGCTCTAGAAGAATCACATGGAGAAAGGAAAGAACTAGGTCTTGTTCCAGTTTCTGTAGCCTTATTATGTGATTTCATTGATCAAGAACCTTCCAACAATGAAGAAGCAACAGAAAAGAAAGAATGGAAGGATTCTATGATTGAAGAATACCAATCGATCTTGAAGAATGATGTTTGGGATGTTATCCCAAGACCTGAGAGGAAGTCTGTAGTGACTTCCAAAAGGACCTACAAGATCAAGCATGCTGCAGATGGCAGCATAGAAAAATATAAAGAAATATTCATGGCTCATGGCTTCTCCCAGAAAGAAGGAATAGATTATGAAGAAACTTTTTCACCTATAGCCAGATACACTTCCATCAGATCAGTACTTACTCTGGCTACAGTGATGAAATGGAAGATACACTAGATGGATGTGAAGACTTCTTTCTTGAATGGTGTAGTAGAAGAGGAAGTGTATGTGGAGCAGCCACTCGGTTTTGAGACACATGACAGGGAGTCTCATGTGTGTAGATTGAAGAGATCCCTGTGTGGTTTGAAACAGGCACCTAGGACATGGTACAACAGAATCGACATATTTCTATCCAGTTTGGGCTCTACCAAGAGTAAAGAAGATTCCAACCTTTACTACAAGGTTGAAGATGGAAACCCAGCGATGCTCCTACCGTATGTAGATGATCTGTTTGTAACAGGTATGGATGGGTTGGTTGATGATACCAAGAGAAATCTTGCTGTCGAGTTTGAAATGAAGGACTTGGGTATGATGCATTATTTTCTAGGCATGGAGGTGTGGCAGAATGTGGATGGAATCTTCCTCAGACAAGGGAAGTATGCAGTAGAGATCTTGAAGAGATTTGGGATGATGGACTACAAGGCCTTAACCACACCTATGGAATCGAACCTAAAGCCATTAAGGGATGCTTCATCTGAGTCGGATGATGCCATGATGTATCATCAGATGATTGGGTGCTTGATGTACCTGATGAATACGAGACCAGATATTTGATTTGCTGTGAACACCTTGAGCCATTTCCTGACAAATCCAAGAAATGTTCACTTGATTGATGCAAAGCATATTCTGAGGTACCTAAAGGGTATAATTGATTATGGGCTCAAGTATATGGCTGATCAGAAGATTAACTTGGAGGGTTAGCTTGATTCAGATTGGGAAGGCAATGCCATCGATAGAAAGAGAACTTCAGGTTCCTACTTCAGTATGGGATCAGGTGTGATCTCTTGGTTTAGCAGGAAGCAATCCTATGTGGCACTGAGTACAACTGAAGTAGAGTATGTCATAGCTTGTTCAACTAGTTGTGAGGAAGTATGGCTGAGGAAGCTACTGTCTGATTTATTTGATCTCCAGTGAGATGCTACTTGTATATATTGCGACAACCAAAGTTGTGTGAAGTTGTAGGAGAACCTGACGTTCCATGACAAGTCGAAGCATATCAAGATCAAGTATCACTATATCAGGGATATGGTATAGAGAGGAGCAGTGAAGCTCCAGTATGTTGTGATGGATGAATAGATAGCTGATGTGTTGAATAATCCATTGGCTAGGGTGAAGTTTGAGTACTTCAGGGAGAATCTTGGTGTTCTCTAGATCGATATTCCTCCCAAGAGGAAGTGATGAGTCCATGATGAGCCCTTCTGACATAGAGAGAGGATTTGTTCCTTCCATGGTCAGATGTAAGTGTTGTGCCTTTCTAACATGGTGAGAGGATTGGTTCCTTCCATGGTCAGATGTAAGTGTTATTCCTTTCTGACATGGTGAGAGGATTGGCTTCTTCCATGTCCATATGTAAGTGTTGTGCCCTTTTGACATGGTGAGAGGATTGGTTCCTTCCATTGTTAGATGTAAGAGGTGTGATATGGTGAGAGGATCGGTTCCTTCCATTGTTAAATGTATGTGATGATCCCACATCCAGCATGAAAAAGGGTTGGCTTTGTGAAGACACATCTAGTATGAAAAAGGACTAGCTCTATGTAGATCTCACATCCATCATGAAAAAGGGTTTGCTCTGTGAAGACACATCTAGTGTGAAAAAGGAATAGCTCTATGTAGATCCCACATCCAACATGAAAAAGGGATGGCTCTGTGAAGACTCATCTAGTATGAAAAAGGACTAGCTTTGTGTAGATCCCACATCTAGCATGAACAAGGGTTGTCTATGTGAAGACACATCTAGTATGAAAAAGGACTAGCTTTGTGTAGATCCCACATCTAGCATGAAAAAGGGCTGGCTCTGTGAATACACATCTAATATGAAAAAGGAATAGCTCTGTGTAGATCCCACATCCAGCATGAAAAAGGGCTGGCTCTGTGAAGACTCATCCAATATGAAAAAGGGTTGGCTCTATGTAGATCTCACATCTAGTATGAAAAAAGGACTAGCTTTGTGAAGACTCATCCAGTATGAAAAATTACTGGCTATGTGTAGATCCCACATCTAGTATGAAAAAGTACTAGCTCTATGAAGACTCATCCAGTATGAAAAAGGACTGGCTCTGTGTAGAGGCCACATCTAGTATGAAAAAGGACTAGCTATGTGATGATACATCTAGTATGAAAACGACTAAATCTGTAGATGTACATCCAGCATGAAAAGTGATTGTCTATGTAGAACTTCCTATGACGAGAAGAATCAAGAGATAGCACCCGTGATGAAGATCCAGTGATGATGATATAGTAGTGATGATCTAGATCAAGATGAAGATGACTTGAAGATGAAGATAACTTGAAGATGAAGATGACTTGATGATGAGAACTCATTGATGATCCAGATGATACAAAGAATAAGACTTGTGCTAACAAATTGTGTCAAGACAATACCTTCCTAGTTAAGTGGGAGCGTTGATGTATTTGTAACTTCGGAATGTATTCACTTGTATATATTAT
This sequence comes from Pseudotsuga menziesii, assembly GCA_001517045.1. Taxonomy (NCBI): domain Eukaryota; kingdom Viridiplantae; phylum Streptophyta; class Pinopsida; order Pinales; family Pinaceae; genus Pseudotsuga; species Pseudotsuga menziesii. Next base: position 32,297 of record LPNX010806307.1, on the reverse strand, counting down.
GTCTTGTACCCTGATGCTTATTATAGGAAGTGTCTGTAATGTATTTGAGTCATGTAATTCCCTGATGTTCCTATCGGGAGATTCAATAATGTAAACAAGTCATGTCAAGTCATTGTGGGTAACCCTCCTATTGTTCAAGGGTTAAATTCCTTGCAGTTTTGCGGACTTAGGGTTATTAGACTCTCTTAGAGAAGTTAGTCGTAGTGAGTTATTGTCAAGTCAGGAATTAGTATAAATAGAGAGTGAGCCTCTCTATTTATCACACACTCACTCACACTCAGTTGCAGTGCATAGTTGAGGAAGAGGAAGTTGCTGGGGCTAGAAAGAAAGAGGCTACTACTGTCGGGAATCATCTTACTATTTTGGGGTTTTAAGTTTGGTGTTGATTCTATCTCTGAGGAAGTTGCTTGATTTTCTCCATTTATGGTTTCCCCAAGGAAAAACATTGTGTTCATTGTCTCTTTTGTTTGATTGTTGTGCTTGTTATTCTCTCTGTTAAAGAGTCCTAATACAATTCTAGCTTAAATGATAAAAATCTAACATGTTCAACACAACGAACTTGTATGGACTTCCACGTGTACCTGTTTCACCTTCAAGGTCTAAAAATTTTACCACAGAAATTAGAGTTCGTGCCATATCTGGAACATCTTGAAAAATTTCAATTGGACCTTTGTAGCCAGAGATATAGAAATTTTCCCTAGGTGTCATGTTTAGGAATGAATCCAAGGATAGGATGGAACCATGATTTGGATGAATCATATCTCCCAAAATATAGTGAATCTAAGGCATAAACTTTTACAAAGGGTACATCAGGAATTTTTTTTCATCCTGTAAACATTTCGGTTCCTGAGCCTTCTCCAAGCTAGAGATATAGAAAATGTACCAAAACTACTAGTTTTAGTATTTTCGGGTTTTCGGGTCTGAGGTCAAATTAGTGTTTGACTTTCTTGGAGTTTTACCCAACCAAAAATTTTGATCTTGGTATATAAATTTCGATTTTGAGGAGGAGACAAATCCTATGCTAGGCTCAGTCAAAAATTCCTCTTCTATGAAAAGCCCTAATTTTCCGCAGCAGTGACAGGTCAAAAAATGAAAATGCCCGGAATCAAATTCTGCTTCGACAGAAAGATGTGCCCTTAAATGGAGAGTATTCCTAGCCTATTTTTGCTGATTATATATGGAGGGAGACCCAAAAATTAAGAATCCCTAGCTTCTGTAGCTGCATAATGTCTTCTTCTCAGGTTAGCTCTGATACCATGTTAGATTTTTAATAAGAGACAAGAGACAAGAGATACAAAGAGTTTTACACCATGTCAAAAAGGCCAGGCACTCACATCTGACCATGGGAGGCCCAGCTTGCCACCTTGTCATAAAGTCTCAGCACTTACATTCGACCATGGTATGCCCAACCTGTCACCATGCCAGAAAGGCCGAGCATTTACATCTGACCATGGGAGGCCTAGCCTTCCACCATGTTGAAAAGGCTCAGCACTTACATCCGACCATGGGAGGCCCATCCTGCCACGATGTAAAAAAGGATTAGCACTTATATATGACCATGGCAGGACCAACCTGCCACCATGCCTGAAAGACTCCGCACTTACATTTGACCATGGGAGGCCCAGCCTTCCACCATGTCAGAAAGGCTCTACACTTACATCTGACCATGGGAGGAACATATCCTGCAACCTTGTGAGAAGGGCTCTACACTTACATCTGACCATGGGAGGAACCAATCCTCCCACCATGTCAGAATGGCTCTCGGACTCATCACTTTTACTTGGAAGGAACCTCGATCTGGAGAACACCAAGCTTCTCCATGAAGTACTCAAACTTCACTCTCGCCATTTCTAGCATAGAATCACATCAGGGCTGATTACATCCAAGGATAACCTTCAAGCTTCGCCATAACTGATTACATCTAAGGAAAACCTATATGACCATTTACTTCTGAGAAACCTATAAGCTTCACCAGGATTTTATGCTCAATGTGTTCACAGCAAAGCAAATATCCAGTCTTGTATTCATTAGGTACATCAAGGACCCAATCATATAATGATACATCATAGCATCAATTATCTCTAATGAAGCATCACTCATTAGCTTTAGGTTCAATTCCATAGGTGTGGTCATGGCCTTTCATTCTGTCATCCTGAACCTCTTCAGGATCTCCACTACATACTTCCCTTATCTGAGGGAGATTCCATCCACATTCTGCCACATCACCATGCCTAGAAAGTAGTGCATCATATCCAAGTCCTTCATCTCAAACTCGACAGCAAGTATCCTTCTTGTAACTTTAATGAGTTCCTATTTTCTGACAGGAGCAAGTCATCAACATATAACATGAGCATCACTGGTCTTCCACCTTCAACCTTGAAGTAAAGGTTGGAATCCACTTTACTCTCAGTAAAGCCTAAGCCAGTAAGTAAGCTGTCTATCCCATCATATCATGTCGAACCTCAGATATTCTGTAGTCACTCCCTGTGAAGCAGAGCATCATTCTCCCTCTTCTTTTTGTACTCTATGTATTGAAACATTATGTAATGGAGTGACAAGTAGCTTCCTCTACTACTAATTTTCTATGTATCCATCTAGGGTCAATGAATACCAAGATCCTCTATCTTGAACCTTTTCAAAAGTATAACCAAATGGATGGATTCAAAATGTATAACCAAATGTTGAGTGCATGGGAAATTTCTAAAGAGACAAGGATCACATACCTGATAGCAGTTATTCAACTGGGAGACAAGGAGTTGGGAGTCTACGAAGACATCAAGGTGACGAATACCCAAATGGAGGGCACTGGTCAGGAGACCAATGAAACCATCATACTCATCCTAGTTGTTGGTAGCAGTGCCAACACACATTCCATCGATATGGATCAACTCATGTGACGGGGAATAAATAACCCATGCAATCGAGGCGAGATTAGGAGACCATATACTTGCTCCGTCAGTGAATCCAATGTAGTGATGCAAGGTAGGATCCATTTGTAGCAACCAAGGACACAAACTGTAAGACTCGTGACAAGAATAGTGTAAAAAAAAACTATAACACAAGTGACTCGTGGTGGTGACATCAAGCATGGAATCTCTTGAGGTAGAGGTTGTTGCGGGGATTCTTCAAGAGGTGGCCATCGGATTTAGCAAGAATATATACCCCCTTGCCGAGGCAGCGATGGATGACATATGGGTCATACCACATGGAATCAAAATTCCCTTTCCCTATATTATCATTAGCTTGGTCGTAAACAAGGATGATATCACCTTCACTAAAGTTCCGAGGGTTGACATGGGAGTCATATTGTGACTTCAACCGAGTCTTAGCCTTTTTTATCATCTGTAGAGCAGCAGTTTGTTGGAGCATAATGAGGCATTGTTCTAATGGCTAGGTATTGGGGAGAAGCTTGAAAGCAAGGAAGAGTGATGGAATATGTCACTCAATTTGAAATACCGACTCAATGCCATGTACTAAGTGAAACGGGGTAAAACCAGTGGCGGTATTTATGGATGTACGATAGGCCCAAAGGGTGGAAAAGAGAAAGTGGTTATAGTTGGATTTATTTTCATATACCATTCGTTGGAGAATGGTTTTGAGAATCTTGTTCATGACCTCAAGTTGACCATTTCCCTCAGGGTAGTATGCGGAGGAGTACTGGTGTTCAAACTTCAACAAGGTCGAAAGCTTTGTTCAAACCACGTCTTCAAAGTGAGAACCATGGTCTGATAGTATCTGCTAGGGGACATCGAAACATGTGATAATGTGGTTGAAAAAGAAACATGCCATCGTGTCGACTTTGCAATTGAATGTAGGCATATCCTCGACCCATTTAGTGAAGTAGTTGACAACCACAATGATGTACTTATGACCTCCAACCAGGGTAGGATTACAAGTCATGAAGTCAATCTCCCACTTACATAAGGGACCGACTGTGACTATGGGATGTAATGGAGCGGGAGGAGTCTTTTCATTTGGAGCAAAGAGTTGACAATTACGGTAGTGTTTGACTGCGTGGATGCAATTGACAAAAATGGTGGGACAAAAATAACTGAAACGGAGAATCTTCTAGGCAGTGATCACCCAGAGAGGATTACAAGTCATGAAGTCAACCTCCCACTTGCATAAGGGACCGACTCTGACTACAGGATTTAATGGAGAGGGAGGAGTACTTTCTTGTGGAGCAAGGAGTTGACAATTACAACAATATTTGACTATGTGGATGCAATCGAAAAAAATGGTGGGCCAAAAATAACCAACATGGAGAATCTTCTGGGCGGTGGGAAACCCAGAGAGGTGGCCACCACAGGATCCACTATGATAGCCATTCAATACTATTTTATCTTTATCATGATTGAGGCAACAACGTAAAATAGTGTCTACACCATGATGACACAGGACGTCCCTAATGAGGAGATAGTGAGCAGCTTGGTACCAAATGCGCCGTCGATCTTTGCAGCTTAAATGGGCCCCAAATTTCTAAGTATGCAAATATAGGAGGATGCCCCCATACCATGGGTATTCTGTAGAAATAAAAAATAGGAATTCATTTGGAAGGTTGATTGTGATTGATGGCAATACAGATGACGGAGGAAGGTCTGTCATTAGGGTAGCTAACACCAAATATTTGGTGCTCTTGAGGGAAACAAATTCCAAGTTGAACACTTGGAGAATGACAATCCACTTGGAAACATGACCTTATATAAGGCAGAGGATCAAGAGGTACCTCGTGGGGTTGGAATCGGCCACAACTCTAGTGAGGCTCAAAAGGATGTAATACCGTAGATTTTGAACAAAAAAGATGACAACAAAGGCCATCTTCTCTTCCTATGGATAGCATAGGGGGGGTCCAAAAAGTTTTTGACTTACATATTATATTACATGCTCTTAATGAGCATCATCTTCTTAGACCAAAACTCCAGCGATGGCATTTTCAAATGCCAACACATAGAGAATGAAATCCTTAGTGAAGTCAAGTGAAGACAACAATGGGGCGGAAGCCAGAGCTTGTTTTAATGCATCAAAATCATCTTGTGCATGCTTATCCCAAACAAACAAAATGTTAGTATGGAGCAATCGTAAAAAACTATGAACTTTTTTCACAAAATATGGAATGAAACAGCGAAGGAAGCTGTCCTTGACTTGTAGACTCTGCAGTTGGCACAAAGTACGTGGTGAGGGAAGATTCAGAATGTCTTGAACCTTGAGAGGGTTGACCACAATCCCTTTGTGAGAGACAATATACCTAAGTAAATTCCCAACTGGGACACAAAACACACACTCGAGAGGGTTAAATCATACGTTTTATTTGTGACATCGTAAGAAGACTTGTCCCAAGTCGTCTAGATGCTGTGAACGCTTCTGAGAGAGAGCTGTGAGGTTGTCCAAATAGACCAATATGATATGGATAAGGTCATGGAAGCAGAAGGTCATGGCTTGCTGAAAAGTGGCTCCAACATTTTTAAGGCCAAATAGCATGACTCAATATGCAAATGTTCCCTGGGGGGTTGTGAAAGCAGTCTTGTATAGGTCTTCTTTCCGGATTTGAATTTGGTTTAAACCGGAGAAACCATCCATGAAAGAAAATACCTCATGTCTGGCATAGGCATCAATGATCTAGTCAATGAATGGTGTGGGGAAATTCTCCTTGGGGCATGCCATGTTCAAATCATGAAAGTCAGTACAAACACAAATGGTACCTTGTTTTTTTTAACAGGAACAAGATTAGAAACCCAAGTGGTATATACGATGGGGTATATGAAACTTGATTTACGCAGTTTCTCGATCTCATCTTTGATTGCGAGAGCCGTTGATGGGTGACTGAGACTTTTTTTTGGCAAACAGGTGCCACATCATGCCATGTTTCGATACGATGTTCGATGATTGATTGATCCAGCCCAGGAATCTCAGTATAGGACCAAGCAAAAATATCATGGAACTCCTGAAAAAGTGCTTTGTAGGAGGAAACGTCTTTAGGGGAGAAATATGCTCTAAGTGTAATATCTTCAACTACCTCAGGGTTGGTTGATATGTTAACCTTAATGGTGGGAGAAATGTTAGCCATGTTTCCCTCTTCAAAGGTGTTGAGTGACGAAATGGGCATTAGAGGAAATTTGGGGTCTAAAATGGGCCTTATAAGAAAAATGTTCCAACAATAAATTTTGTGAGTTGGAATTCAAGAACCAATAGAATTTCAATAAAATGAGTCAACCATAATGGTTGAGTTGACATATTTGTCATAAAAGAAAACTATTTTTTTTGTTCGTATTTTAGACATACCTCCATGTGTTTTTATTCAAATTTCAAGTAGAAGAGCTCGTTGGATGCATAATTTCATTTTAAATCCAATGAATAGCCACACTGCATACTTTTGATGGACCCCGCTACCCCAAAAATAAGAAACACCTAAAAAAAATGATGATGATGTCATCATCAAGTTTTTTCAAGTATTTCTTGTTTTTGGGGTAGTGGGTTCCATCAAAAGTATGTAGTGTGGGTACTCGTTGGATGCGGAATTAAATTTTGCATCCAACAAGCTCTCCCGCTCAGAATTTGAGTAAAAACGCAAGGAGATATGTCAAAAATACGAACAAAAAAAAGTAGTTTTTTCATTCTTCCTCCATAATTAATAGCTATTATTTTATTAATTTTTTTAGGAGGATCATTTGAGACCTCAAATTTCCTCTAATGGTTCTTGAACCAGCCAAATTTTCCATGTATGAAGTCTTTGGATTCGACTGAGTACTGATCCGATGATGAAAGACATTCCTTGGGAATAAAGAATGAGTGATGGTACATATCATCCCAAGGGTATTTAGGATTTGAAAGAGCTTCAAGAATATCCTCGTCTTTGCAGAAACACAGTGTGGATAGATCAAAGGGATCGTCTAGGTCTAAGGAGATGAAAGAGCTAGTGGAATTGGAGATCATGTATATGGTGGTCGTTGTGTTCGAGGATGAAGTTGGAGGTTGGATTTACTCGATGATGGTGATTTTGGACTCACGAGAGTTTTTTCAAAGGTCATGAAGGACTAACTGATACTCAGACAAGCGTAGGAAATGGTGAGAGTAATGGCCATACAAGACAAAAACTATGCAAGGTTGGTTGGTCCTCAATGACTTGTTCTTGACTATTGGTCGATCTGGGATGGTGACTACTGGAGTACCATTAGATGTATCCATAGCGTCCATGTGTGTGAAAAGGATAGGTAACTCTGGACAATTTTATGTGTCATGACCTTGGATATCGCACAAAGAGTAAGCTGGAGATAGACGAGGCTTGGTTGTTAATTTGGTGTCCTTTCCCCCAGCCTTCTTTGGAAGAGGAGGGGCAGGTTTGGGAACAAAAGATGTTTTCGATGGGCCAGGAGGAGGGCGTGACTCCATCTCAATAGGTTGGGAAGGATTCAACACAACTTGGGGTATCATAGGTGGGGTGGGTGGATCAAGGTACCACATGGGAATTCCCAACATGAAATTAGGTAAATTGAGAGTAGCCATGATAGGATTTCTCATGATGCTAGATGGTGGAAAAAGGAAGGGAATCGTGTGGATCAGGAATGAACCCCAATAATTCTCGGGTGACTATGGTTGGAGTTGCGACTGATGTTGCGATGTGGTCGGGATGGTACTGGATGTGATAGTACACAAATATTGATATGTTAGTCAGTGTAGGTGGAGGTGGTAAGGATGGGAAGGTGTCCATCATAGGGGTGCTGGAAAATAAGCCTGGGCCAATAGCAGATAAGAAAGGAATGGACATGTTGTCAATTGCCGTATCAATGGTAGGAATTATGTGTTCTGATGTGGTCAACCCCTTTGGATCAATGTAAGTCAATTGGTCAACAGTCATGATCTTTCCATCATGAGGAAACATCAGGAGTCGAAAGACGGCGGAGGCCACGAATTGCATGGCATATAGGTAGCGATGTCCTGGGAGGAGATTGTAATCATGTTGGGAATTGATAATTCAATGTTAATCAAAACCATTTTACTGGCTATCTCAATAGAGACATTTGTAAGAATTCCCTAGGCCTTAGTAAAGTGGCCATCGTAGGTGCAGAGGGAGGTAGAGGAAAGTTGAAGGGTAGGGGACCCGAGTTTATTCCAAACAAAGGTTGACATAACATAGGTGGATTCACCTTGATTAATAATGCATCGATGTACAACCAAATTTTGAATTGAGACCAGGACTTGGAAGGTGATAGTGGGCGGCATCCTGGGTTATCCTTGATCCATATCAAAGGTGATCAACCTAGAATCATAGGTATTAACACCACCTAGTGTAGAAAACAACACTTTACGCTATGATGGGAAAGTTTTAAGAACTTTCGAAGTGGACATGGCTGTAGGTGATTGGGCCAAGTCATCAACTACGTTATAGTTGAGGGCAGCTCGGGAAGTAGCATTATTTGTGATACGACGTATAGGAAACTGTGGTACTCTATCCACCCCATCGGTGGGGCCTCATGGTAAGTGGAGGGGAATATCAAAAGTGTTAGAGGTAGACACCACTGATGGGTCAGTAATTTCTATGGCGGAGCCATACTGGTTGTGTCAAGTCTAGAGGTTAAGTTTGGATGACAACGTCATGAGGTGGTGGACTCTAGCCTATATAAGTGGGGCTGTAGCGAGAGCTATGGGAGGAGGTGGGACCAAGGTTTGAGTTGCAACCATTCTTTGGTGTGGTAGGGCCTTTTGGAGCACCATAGGCGGAGGACCTGGTGGCACTGGGTTTGGCTGAGCCTAGGAAGCCGCATTGGTATCATGTTAAGCATCATTCTAGAGAAGTTGTTGGACACGATCCATGTCAGGGAAAATATGAGTGTAATGATCGTAGGTGTTGCATATAGTACACAGATGATTGGACCATAACTGTGGATTTTTTCCTAGTCGATTGGGATGATGGGGATTTTGTGCCGATGGGTTGGCGTTGTTGTTGATTGGAAGGTTAGTCTGTTGGCCGCCTCCTTGGGGTTGATTATTTCCTCAATTTATTCGTCAATTTTTCTTTCCTTTCCCTTATTGGTTGTTGGGGGATGATTTGTTAGGAAGGTTTTGCTGAAAAGAAACCTGTCTCATGGAGACCAGAGAGGATGGGGCTCAAGCCGGAGTGGGTTGCACAGGTGGTGCATAATAGACCGAAGGAGTTGGATGGGATGCAAATCTGTCCACTTGGACCGAATATGACTTTGTTGAATAAGTCGGTCCATGGACGTGATGAGTTGGTGCAGGAGGTGCGTAGGAGGGGGTGGCTCCAGACTGAGCCATCATACATGAGTAACCCGGGATATAATTAGGTTGGGAAACACTATGGGTACTTCCTGGATGTGGTGGAATCATGAGAGGTGTCACATAGAACTGATGGTGTTGTGTGATAGAGTCGATGACTCCATTCACAATGTGGTATGCCCCTGGTGTATCATGGCAGGAGGTCCCAAAATGGTGAGCATCGGGTATGATGGTGTACAAGTACCCGGAATGGGAGTAGATCAAGTTGAACTATTGAGCCTTCAAAATGGATTTCTCCTCAGTTTGGGGGCATTCGGATGCAACGTCTTTGGCTATGGGGGGGAGCAAGTTTTTGAGAAACCAGTCAAGGAATATCCTACATCCAATTGGATATTGCATAAGCTATGTCAATGTCACCACTCATGGATGTGATCTGTGATGTGGGTAGCTATAGTTTGACAATAGGAAAAAAGGATCTCCACTCCCTTGTCATATCAAATGGGAAGCTGGAAGTATTAAAGGAAAATGGAGGAAAGTGAGGAGATATCAGGGTAAGAGGCATGAGGCATCTCGATGTACCATTTGGCCACAACACCTGTAAGTGTGCACTGGAAAAAACTCAATATGACAGATTCATCCATAATGTTGTTTGATGAACACCATAATTGGAAAGACATGATATGGTTCTAGGGTTCCTTTCCTACATTTCCCTCAAAATTTGGGATGTCTGAGGGAATTTTTGTAGGCATGGGAGGCCAGTGTGGTTGATGACTGATGGGGTCATTTGTTAACCTTGACAAATCTGGAAGGTTAAGTCTAGCCATGAAAGGTAGGCTAGAACCGAGGTTGGATCAGGGGAGATCAGTAGTGGTGCTGGTGGTTACAGGAACGTAGGTCCCATGCATGACTAGGGGTGGATGTAGTTGAATTCCCATAGGATGGATATTTGGAATGGACATGGAAGTGCCACTACCCCTAGGTATAAAAAGTGGTACGGTGGGAACTATGGTAGCTGGTGTGGGGCCGCCACTAGTGGGTAGCGTACCTACAACAGCGTGTGCAATGGAAATGGGCCCACCAGTAGGGATACCCATGATGATGGGTGGCAAGGATGTAGGTCCACCACTAACTATCCCTCCAAGGAAGAGATTGAGATGTGTTCTAGACATGGGGCTAGACGGGGTAGTGAAAAATGTAGGTTCGGATTGGTAGGAATCCAAATTGGACTCAGAGGACATGTGTGGCTCTGAAGGTGGTGAGTGGCATTGAATATGGCTTCGACTATGATGGTTCAAAGAACCAAACTGAGGGGTGTGCCCTAAGCCTATAGGAATAACGTGGTGGAGAAATGATGACTTAGTGTAGTGTCAAGAAATAAATATGGACCCTTGTTTTAATCGGCTTCCTAGTGGTTTAAAAGAGTCACTCGACAACCAATGTTGTCTGATGGCTTGCGCATTGGGGTGGTACCCCTTAGTCCATGAATCAAGTAAAACCAATAACCGCTTGGCCACAAACAACATCTCTTGGTTTTCCTCACGGGTTAGAACTAGTCAATTAGGTAGGGGTCATTGCCCTCTTTGCTTGGCAGGTCCTCTCAATGGCCAGCTACTTCGGGTTTCTTGTGGTACTCCTCACAATGAATTTTAGGGATTTTCCCAAGTACTTCCCACAGTTAAGTGGATGGGGTTTTTCCCCAATCCAAATATTATTAAGTTAATTGATTCTTTTTTAAGGCTCTGCTCAGGGTCATGAACCGAGCGTGTTGTCTTAATGGTGTGAATGTGTGTGTATCTATGTATGAAAATTTCCTTCCAAATTTGAAATAAATGTGTAACAAGGGTATTTTCTACAAGGAACAAGCAAGGGGTTGTAACAGAGAAGGCCTGTAAAGGAAAAATGGGGATGGACAAAGTATGGGATAGACAGGGTTCTGAAACAGGTATGGAAAATAGACTATAAATTGACATTCAATCCTGTCAGAGGAACATATGTGATCTGGGTCACAGAAATAGGGAGGCAGAGGCGATCTGGATAGAAAACAACCAAGTTGTGCCTAAACGAGGAGCAGGAACGGTTGAGTCTCTTAGAAAAGGGTTACAGGGGCAGCTTGGGTTGCTATGTCAATCGAGATAGGTGTGATCGATCTCTGTGAGCCAAGTCGCACTTATCGAGGATAGGGTCACGATCTAGGTCACGCTTATTGGGAGGAAAGGTGCAACTAAGGCCGAGGGGGGTGGGAACTGGTGCCGTGGGGGCCCGATCTGCGCTGGCTAAAGGTAGAAGCTAAAAAGAAACCTATAAAATCAGTATTTGAGAGGATCGACCAGTGGAGTCGCCAAAAATGTAACGGGGTTTTTACCCCTATTATGTGCAAAAGCACCAACCTTATGTCAATAGGATAGTAAGGGAGAGTTCATGAAAAAAATATAGCAATAAACAAGATTAGTAACACAAAGAAATAAACATATACGAGGGCTAAACTAAATAAAATGAAAATAAATGAAAAATTATACCTTCTTTTTTGTAAAAATGGGCCACCATGTCCGTCTTGGAAGTGGTCCGCCTCTCCACAGGCTGGTTCTTTAGGTGGGTAAAGAGAATGTCTCAATGTACTAAGTGGGAATGGTATGGAAATGGGATGATGGAAACATGGTGTGTGAATACTTGATAGCAAAAGGTGTCTCACCGTACTCACAAAATAAATGATGGGAAAAAAGGTGTAAGAATATTTTGGGAGAGATCTTCACACTATATTTATAATATGTTTCTAGGGTTTCTTGACCTTTTCTCTCTTTGACGTTTTTTGAGCCCTTGTTAGGTTTTTTGTGCCCTTTTTAGGGTTTTTGACCCTTTTTTGGGTTTTTTCAACCCTTCTTTGGGTTTTTTTACCCCTTTTAGGAGAGAATAAGGGTAAACCATAGTAAATAATAATGTTTTGGACCAGAAATACAATTGTGAAGGTCAAAATCAAGGGAAATATGGTAGGAATATGATGTATGTATGTGGTTTAGACCATATAGAGCTAGGTGAACAATTTTTGGTGTTAAGATTACTACTGTTGTTATTTATTGTCCTTGGATGCTTCAACATTAATACATGGACCTTTGGGCATGTTAAGTTGAAAGAAATGAAAATTATGTTATATATGTTACCATGTTCTTTTCTCCTTTACGTATGCTATTTTAACCTGTTCATTAATTTATTACTACTGTTGTTATTGATTGTCCTTGGATTCTTCAACTTTAATACAAAGACCTTTAGGAGTGTTAAGTTTAAAGAAATGAAAATTATATTATATATGTTACCAAGTTGTTTTTTCCTTTGCATATGTTAGTTTAACTTGTTAGTTAATTTATTACTACTTTTGTTATTGATTGTCCTTGTATCTTTCAACTTTAACAAAGGGACCTTTGGGAGTGTTAAGTTGAAAGAAATGAAAATTGTGTTATATATGTTACCACATTGTTTTTTCCTTTATGTATTTTAGTTTAACTTGTTCGTTAATTTATTACTACTGTTGTTATTAATTGTCCTTGGATGCTTCAACTTTGACACAACGACCTTTAGGAGTGTAAAGTTGAAAGAAATGACATTTATTATACCTTGATGATAAAACTTATAATTATTGTATAGAACACATATGGAATATACCTTGAGAGAGAAGATAAAAAAATTTACCCTTGGTCTTGTGGGTAAAATGGATGTTTCCCCACCATGATTGTACACATCAGCCTTGTGAGTCTTTTCTTGTGGGTCTTTTCTATCAAATAGACTTTCTTATCCCTTGACTTTAGGCATGTCTACAAGGAGCACAATATGAGTGCAGACCACTTATCCAAGGAAGCACTTAATATGAAGGCTAGTGTTCTGTCCTTCTCAGAACTTTGGGAAGGAGAAATAATTGAGGAAGGCTTGATACAACTCTTTTAAGAGTTTTTTTCAGTATTTGTGGCATACTCATTTTTTCCCCTTTTTGAGTATGGGACTCTTTATCCCATCCTATTGTATTAGATGTGGATATATTCTTGTTTTGATCTCGCTGGGGTGTGTTTTTTCCACCCAAGATGCCTCGTGGATAAGCTGTATCGGCTCATTCTGTTCTCCTTGTGGCAGTGTTTTTTCTGTATTTCTTTGGGATTTTGAGTTTCGCCCCTCTCCTTGGGAAATTTTATGTTCTTATTCCATCTCATATGTTTGGAATGGATTTATTCCATGATATTGTACCAGTTACCTATGCTTCAGTATTATAACCAATATTACCAGGAAAAAATTATCAATTCATAGTAAACCAAGAAACTTACCTAGGATTTTGTAAAGGAAGAAGGTGATGTTAGGCTCTAGAGCTGCATAATTTGTGGCATGCACCTTCAAGAGCCTCTAGGATCTCTCCAATGCTATTTTATCCATGGCAGCGATGGAAATTAAATACCGAAATTATAAACCCTCAACAGTGGTGAATATCCATAAAAATCTCCTCAACAGGTATCGAAGGTGGCTCAATAAATGACCAAATATTCCACCCAATTCACACTACTTTACCCTCATAACCCACTAAACCCTCCTCACCTCTAGCCAACAAAAAATATTTGGTGCCAACGGTTTGTTTGGACATGTTATTTGGCTCCAACAGTCTTCTTGTACTGGTTATTTGGATCCATCGGGATGCTTCAGTAGTCATCTACAGAATTGGAGGATGAAATCTCCATGAGTTTAGGAAAATCGACCATGAATGCCATTAAACAGAGGTGGATCGAGAGTTGTGGGTTGAGAGCTACATTTTCATATAGATTTTTTGTTTTATTTATATTTTCGTGTATATGTTTTATTTTTATTTTTATTATATTGTGTTGGATCTTGTTGGCATCCTACTAGGGTGTACCATGTTCTTTACTAATCCTGTTATGTTGAACTGTGACCACCTTTGAGGTTGACAGTATTGATCTATGACCTTGTGGTTTGTATTTGTCTCACTCTACCGTACAACTACCTATCTATCTCTCTCTCAGGTATGTCCATTGTTTTGTTAGCGACTTTTCTCCTAAGAGACTAAGTGTGATCATAATATATATCTGAGTATAGAAATTAAGGAAGGTCTAAACCACATTGATTTCTTTTATTTTTTCATTTATAATTTTATTGCATGTGCTTGACTAATTCTAATCATACATATTGTAGGTAACTATAATTGAACATAGCACTGATATGTAGTAATCCTGGCTTGGTTTGGAGAAAAATGGGTCATAGCATCAACTGAATGGATATTTAGTTTTGACATTGAGGTATCATGGACATTGCCTAGAAATAATTGAGATTTAGGTGGCCCTTGCATGCCATTAGCTTGTTTATCATGTTGTAATGTACAAAATTTAACCACTTTGGATTTACCAAATGATCTCCCTTATTCCAATGATTTCCCTACATTTAGGATCATCTTATAAGCTTTCCTTAAATATTTAAATGCAAAAAAGCTGCAACAAATTATTTAATGCTTGTCATTTATGCCACATTGTGCTAATTCTTTAAATCTAATTCTGTTCATCTTGACAAATTTAACTGTGTATTGTACTATACTCAAAATATCAAAATATTTTGGTGGCAGGGTCTTTTCACTTGCAGCTACATTCATGAGTGATCTTATTCACAAAAATCCAACTTGATAGTATGCGCTAGATGTTGTTGGTTTGCCTAATATTGTTTTGGACGCTATCATGGTTGGTGTCCTTATGCAGATGCAATATCTTGTACACCACATTACTTGGATGCTTTGTGCCTTAATAACCTTGGAATTCAAGATATTAATGATCATGGTGCTCTAAATATTTTGTGAAATTTTATATATCAAAAACCTACTTATAAGATCTGGCAAGTGACACTCCTGGGTCCTTATCATCTGCTTTGGATGAGCTGATGCAACATGTAGATTATTTGTGGGGGGCAGTGACAGATGTATTGATTGAAATTTTAAATACTATTACAAAGCTTGGATATGGCATTGAAGTGTCTTTCTTATTGCATGATTCTGCCATTTCTTATGCACTTGTTCTCTTGGAGACTGATTTAGAACATAAAATCTAACACAATTTCAACTTTCCAGTATGTGAACCCACTGTGTGTGAGGAATGGACCCGCTGCTCCCTAGTCCATTGAACTCGAATATCTTTATGTGATACACATAGGATTGTATCACCATAGAAGAAGGAACAAGATTGGTTAATTGGATGGTAATCAAAGGCTCAATCAATCGATATAGAGCTGATTTTTGGAGGGGCACTATGCAATTTGGTGTAATGTCATGAGAAGAAGGAAAAGGTGAAGCAACAACAAAATTGGTAGGGAATGTGGAAGCTTCCAAAGTGGATTTTAGACACCCAAGCTTCAAACTTTCTCTATGGTTGTTTCTCTTTCCACCAATTCTAGTGTTGGTTGTTATGTGGAGAGTGGAGTATCAAGAAATAACAATAGAGACATAACATATGACTTTAAACTCTGAAAAAGAAAAGAATATATTCATCAACTTGAAATAACAAGGACATTGGAATACATGTGGAGTTGAGTGACAATGCCACAACATATCCAGTGACTTAAATGGGTTCCATTAAGATAGGAGAGCAGTTCCATATTTTCTTTCTCAGCAACTAGGGGTAGGGGTACTCACCCTGTAACCCTAGTGTTTTTTATACCAAGCAAGGGCACTAATCCTATGACTAAAAGTATTGATCAAATATGAATACATATGGAATTCAAACCTGAAGAAGAGAAGTTCCATTCTTTCTTTTGAAACTAATTCTCCATTGATTTCCATTAATTGGTTGAATATGGATTAGTAACACACTAACACTATGATTTATGAGTACAACTTACCAATATGAGTCTAATGTATCTGATATTATGATGATGACACTGGATCTATCATTCTATAATGTAGAGATGAGGATGTATATCTCTAGGGAAGGAAAACATATTTGATGCCCACCCACTTAGGTAACATTCCTTCACTGATCTATTGGATGGATAAAGTGAGATGAAACTGGCATTGAAACTTCCTTTGGACTCAACCTTGGAAACCTAGTGTATCTACTCCTTGTCACCCTCTTGAAACTCTTACTTGGTAAACTAATCCATACTAACTTGGGTGGGAATAGCCCCGGTAATCTATGCCACATACCTACTCCTTGGGACCATTCTTACACTTTCCTTCCTACCCCTTGAAAAAAGCAGTTCCAATTCTAGTCAAAGAACCCCTTCACCTAGAACCTCCAACATGAGTCAAATATTTTTGGTTGGAGAAGAAGCATGAAGAACCATGCATGTATATTGTGTAATTTGTTCATGTTATGGTGCATTTAGATAGTTGGATATGCTAATTTCTATTTTGGACAATAGTGAATTAGATGAATTATTTTGTTTTATATGGTTTACTTTGACAAAACTCTGTAACTTTACTCTACATAATATTTTCAGCTCTCCTGTATTTTAGATGCTTCGTTACGGTAAATTTTGCAGGGTGATACAAATATTAGTATCATGGGTTCGGTCAAAGATAATATATGTCTGGATAACAACGAGAAAATAATATTAAACACACGATCTCAAGTTGAGGGCTTGGAGAGATTCTATGCAGGCATGTTTTAGAATTTTAGTTGTTTGTGAGCACAAAATTCATTACCTTTTAAAGTAATCACGTATTAAATTTGAAACCAAATCTTTGAGATTTCATAATGCAATATTTTGTATGACATGAATACTTAAGTTCTGATTATTTTTTCCTGAATAGGCCATCATTCCTTTTCAAGAATATTTACTACTAATGTTTTCTTACAAAAATTGACTTACAGAGGAAAAATATCTGACATAAGCAATCAAAGGAAAGCTTGCAGTAGAATTAATGTTAACAAAACAACAAGTTCACAAATGGTTTTGTCGTAGAAGGAAGAAGGAGAAAATGAGAAAGATATTGCATTCATAGAGGGAAAAAGGAGTGCAAGGTTTATAAAATTATCTCGTAGTCCATAGTCTTTTAGTTAACTATCAGAGTTTTCTATTTCAGAAACTACAACCTTGTGCCATTCAAGATAGACCACAGGTGCAACAAATGATGTGTTATATTGTAGAAAAACCACCAGAGGATGAAGACAATAGAAGAGCATTCAAGTAACTACCATTTCTCACATATTATTGGTATTTTTTCATTTTCCCAGATGGCAGGGGAATGTATGGATTTTACGTCATGTGTGGTTCTATTAACCTTCTTGGATTTTTCTCTTTACAAATAGTAATTCATGGTTGTTTCTTTGGAAGGTTACCATTTATTGCTTGTGAAATATTTTCCTATGAAATTGGTGCTATATTTAAGGCACTTGTAGAAGACGAGGAGGTAGGTTTATTTTTGCTTGAGCTTGGAGATTCTTGTTTCTATATTTTCTTATTGCTAAGTACTATTCCAGCAAAACTGGGTATAAATAACAGTATCATTAAGAAAGAGAAATATCCGAATTATCTTTATGCATAAAGGGGATTTGGCATGATCTGAATTCCATTTCCAGGTATGGCAGGATTTTACCCTCCTTAAAGACAAAGGATTTTCCAACCAAATTGTGTATGAGTGCTGAAAAGTCAGAATATTCCATTGGCATCCTTGGCAATCATGTACCTTATTGTTTTGTGAAAAGTATTCATTTAACTATAAAGCTGTTATCCTCTATTTAGTCTATAACAAATCTAATGGAAAAAAATATGACAACCAATGGCCTAATATGCAACTCAGTACTAATCCATTTGAAGGTTGAAAATCAAGACATTTAAGACAATTCCAGTAAAATTGGTTTTGAAACAACAATATAATTGAGAAAGAGAATCCTTTGAATATTCTTCAGGCCTAAAAGGACTTTGGCATGATCATCACTTGATTTCCATTGGCATGCCTGAACCCTCCTTAAATACACAAAACTTTTCCATCCAAATTGTATGTGAGAGATAAATATTCAGAATATTCCTTTAACAAACTTGGAAGGCCTATGCTTTTCTTAAATACTTCTAAGAGATTTTTCTAGAAGAAATGGGAATGAAATATTGTAGCAAAATAAATATTTTAAACTTTTCTGAATAAGAACACAAAGATATTTGCTGATATTGAACATTCTAAAATACATCCCACAAGCTAAAGCTACTACAACTTCATATTTCCTTATAGTAGCCTAACTATCTTTTTCTATTGAAACAAACTCATGATCAAAGTATTCTCCTTTCAAATGCATTAATATCATATCAACATTCCATGGCTGATCTGGCATACCAATACCCTCTTTGTACTCCTGTATGTAGGACCCAGGTTGTATTGAAATTAAAACTCAAGCCTTCATTGGACAGAAGATCTGCCACTGCATTTATTTCTTTATAAACATGGATAAATGACACATTTCAAAAGGAAGATTCCACCTGTTTTAACTAAGCTAAGATTGGGAGAAAAAAATAGGTATGTTATCCATCCTGAACCTGGAAGTAATCCAATTAGTAAACATTTTACAATGAATTTGAGTTTTCCAAAAATACCATATCTTGCAATTTTTTCAATTTCTTCCTAGCCTACTAAAATGATAGTGCTAACTCCTAAATTCTTTTTTCTCATTTTTAGGTATTTTGGTTTTGTCGTTCCAAATGTCATAAGAATTTCAAAATGAAATGTAACCCTTGAAAGGTGAAGTGGAATAAATCATACCGAAAGCTACACGGAAAAAAACTTACTAAGGTATCTTTTGTGTTCCCATGAAACATGTTGACATGTTTGCCCATGTTTTCCCATGGCGTGCCACAATTTTCATATAAACTTGCAATACAAATGATTACTTATTTGGGTCTATCTCTTTGCACTTAGATAGTTTCTAGAACAAACTTCGATATTAGTCAATTTTTGCAACAATAATATTTTTTTTAACAATTTTGAAGAATGCAAGGAAAACCATTTCATTTTTTGTGCCATACCAAATGCTTAAGGCCATGTTTGGATGTGGATGGATTTAATTTGATGACATTATTAGACATGCAATTTTTTTAGTTAATACCATTGCTTTGAAACAAACTGGACACGATGTTCAAGTTTGAGAGAATAAGAAACATGCCTGAGAGATATGATAGAAATTTTCAAAATACTTTGAAGGCCATCAAGAAGATTGAGGAAGTTCATGTTAGCAGGGAGGCTAAATTATGGGAGAACATGTTTTTCTCACTCTCTTCAAACTTCCTTGTAAAAGAGTTGAGGGATACTAACTGAAAATTAGCCAATTGGTTATCTTCTAATTGTTGTTTCTTATAGCACCTGTGTGTCCAAATATAGTAGATCCAGCATAAAACATTTGTCTATTCTCAAATATTACCTTCGTTGTGGTGATTTGTTTCCATGTCTTTATTACTTTTCTTGTGGTGCACTTCTGGAGTTCCCTTGGTTGTGATAATTCTTAGTATTAGTCTAGTTGTGTCTATATCTAAGGCAGGTTGGCTAGAGATAAATTTACAAACATGATTGAATGTTTCATACTGATACAATAAACTTACAAACATCCCACCCCACCAAACTTGTTGTGTCCCCAACAATGTTCACTAGATAGCACTTGTTAAAGTGTCTGAAGGATCTATTTATCAAACTCTCATATTTTGTGCTCATACTAATACAATGCATCCTTCCTTTCCCAAATTTTTTCCTCTTCAGGTCTATCTTTATTGCTTACAAAGTAATCCTTCCTTCACTTTTTCCAAATTCAGTTTCCTTGTGTGGAAGTATCTTATCCACCTCCAACTCTACCTTTTCTACAATCATCGCAGGAGCATGGGTTAGTGCAACACTCTTAGGATCACCTTAGTCAACTCTACATGGATTCAACTGACTAAAGTGGAAAACTAGATGATGTGTCTCATGCACTCTAGTAACTCCAATCATTAAGTGGCATTATCAATATTCTCAATTACCTTAAATGGCCCCTTGAAATGTCACAACAAAGGGCAGGTCATGCCACTGAACTATTTCTCCCCAAATTAAGTAAGACCTTGTCACCCACTTATAATTTTACCTCCCAACATTCACAAACTTCCCAATGCTTCATCCTCTCAATTGTGTTTTTCAATTGAACATGAGCCATCTCCAACCTATCCTACCATATGTGTAATATGAAGTAGATGGTAGACTGTTGAAAGTAGCTCTCTGTAACATCAATTTAGATAAGTGTATTCCTTGTGCTGGAATCTTTTTTTTCTATGAATTTAATTTGATATGGTTATCATTATGCCCAACCTTGTTTGAATTACATAGATAGAGCATAAATTAGTTGTGTTGTTTGTTTATTTTCTGCATGGGCCAATCCAAATCAAGGGATATGAATGGAGTGTTATCCAACTGTGTGCTTGAATAAAAAATGATATGTTGGAAATGGTGTGATCAAACCTTTGTACAACTCTGTTTATTAATTTTTTTGATATTTTTGTTTAAGAAGGGATTTGATCATTTCATTTGGCACCTAGATTGTAAGTATTCAATGAATTCTTGAATGTTTCATAAAATCTATTTGAATTGTTATACAATGCCAAGTCCCTTGAACTAGTTGTTGATTCCATTTGGGCATTTTGACTTTGAAGAGGAATAAGGTAATTGTTGTTAGCTTCAATTAGCATTTTGGTTATGTAGAAGAATTGGGAATTTTTTGCCTTATATTAGCATTTCAATTAGTAAAATATGAGATAATTAATTTTAGTTTCGCATTAGTAAACCAATTGGTAATGGAACATAATAAGTCTTTGTTGTATCACTTTGAAAATTTCATTTGATTTGTACAAAAGAATATGATAATTTTTGTTGCATTACTTTGGAAATTTGTTTCATAACAATTTTTGGGTTCATATTAGGCCAGGAATATGCCCAATTCAAGGATTTTCTTTCTCGAATAAATTCATTCATAAGTTTTGGTCTTGGGAATTAATGACCGTGCATTTTCTTGTATGAGAAATATATTTTCATGAGGTAAAATCATTTCCATAAGTTGTTCAAGTAAACCTCTAAGAAACTTATTTCATGGGGAGAAATCGTAGTGCATAATGCCTACAATACAACCCAGCAAGCAAGTGATCTCTTGGAGGAAGAAACTTTTCCTGTATTGATTAAGAATGTAGCCTCCCATGCAACTAGTCAAAGTGTATGAAGAAATGCTTCAACCAACCAACACATTATTGCAAAATGTTTTAGGCATACAATACAATCCCGTTTTTTCCTTGTGAATGGTGCATTTCCTTTTCCAACATAACTTTGGGTGGGAAATGGTTGTTGGGTTAATTCAATAAAATTTTAGGCATGGAATATTTTGACCTTGGATGTACTTGCCTTTCTTCCTATAGATCATTGTGACATCAATCCCTTTATATGGTAAAATCACTCCCCACAAAAACTTCATAACATTGATGGTTATGATCTTATGAAACTGTTTTTGGTTGTGAGATGAAGTCAATTTTATTCATATCCTTTCATTGCAAGAAATATTACTTATAGTGGCACTAAAATAGTAAAATAATTCCAATATCTCCCCCTTGTCTTCTTTGAAGTATTTCATCTACATTTTTTTGTTATATATTTTGGATTTGAAAATAGTTATGTTAGTATCATTTTATTTTAAGAAATATTACTTAGAGTGGAACTCAAATAACAAAAGCATGCCAATATTTTATGTGAGTATTCTTATATAATTTCTGTATATGTTGGATTTTGGTTGAAATACATTGTTGGGGACAACTTGGAATTTTAAAAACTTGATCATTGCATGGAGAGTAGTTATAAGAATGCAATTAAATTGTTTATTCAAGTGGGAGATTGGATTGTCAAACACACTAATGCTTGGATTGGTTATCATTGAAAAGATTTGTTTGTGTAGAATGTGATGAATTAAGATAAAAAAAAATGATTATCAAGTTACGATAGATACATAATGGCTTACCTTGTAGTAGTCCTTCAAGTCTTTCAAATGCATTTATTAAGTACAAAAATGACTTCAAGGACTAGTACAGGGGAAGCCATTATGGATCTATCGTAACTTTATAATAATTACTTTGTATGCTTGAATGATGCAAAATTTGTTTGAATATCATCATTATCAAGCAATAACAACTTCTTAAATGGTTCTAGCTCAATGGTAGAGCACCTTCCTAATTATAGGCAGGAGGTTGGTGGTTCGATTCCTCCGTACCCTATCATAAATTTGTGACTATGAAAAACGACTAAATTCGCATATATAAGACTATTAGTACCTAATTTCTCATATCTAATTATAGTGTGACTAACATTTAGTCGTATTTAGCTTAGTAATTAATGTTTTATCATCTATTAGTTTATTTAGTCGTCTATTTGGTCATTAATTGTTGCAATTAATGACTAAATCCGTGACTAAATCAATGACTAAATAAATGACTAAATCATTGCCTATCAATGACTAAATCAATGAATAATAAGTGAAGCTCTTAATGACTAAGTGAAATATGACTAATTTATTCAAGCTATAAGATAGTGGAAATTAGCTACTATTAGTCGTCGACTCAAAAATAGTCATTTATAGCCGGATGTTAGTCATTTTTTATTCATTAACTTCTCATTTTGTACTAGTGAGTGATTTCAAGTGGAAGCACACACGATCACCACTACATAGCATATCGATAGTGGAAATAAGCCAAAAGTTCAAGACGTATTACAATGAATACCCAAAAAAAATAGGGGTATGAATCACCCAACCTCTCAAGCACGACAGATCAAATCAACTCATAGTTCCACAAGAGAATCAGAGGCAGGATCTGGCACATCAACAATGGGAGGGGAGGACTCTATAGTGAGTAAAGGGCCAACAATCATTGATAATCTAGGGTATGTATTACCGTGAAAGAAAGGAGCATCGATGGTATGCTATAGTAAGAATCAGAAGTATACCATCAAGATGTTGACAATGCCAAAGGGGGTACATGTAATGTTGAGCATTGTTCTACGGCTGCAAAATATGCAATACACTGATCATGACATTCTGGCATACCTAGAATGCACAGAGGAGATATATGAAAATAGAGCACAGGGAGACAAGGGTCTTGTCACCAGAGAACCGACACAATGGGAATTAGGGTTGCAACGGTCTGAGTTCTTGGCCATCATGCACATGTCGCATTTTGGGCACTTAGCATAGGTGAATGTCTATGTAAAGAAGTTGTTGTCATCTTTCCATGGTGGGTATTTATGGTTGGATGAAAAGGTCCCCATCATGGTTGATTTGATATCACAAATCACTGATTTTCCCAAGGTAGGGGTCAATCCGTACTAGTACTTTAGAGGAAAGGACAATGACAAGAAGCTGGTGGTGAAGCTAAATATTAAGTATGATGTGATATGCAACAAAATAGCATATGTTATTGAAACCATTAATGACAAAAGAGTTCAAATAATAGGGAATTTGTTGGCTGTAAAAATCATACACAAGAACATGCCAAACCAGTGCACGTCGGGAGTTATGATGAATTGGGATCTATTTCTGTTGAATCAATTGATGGAAGATGTCGTATTGGAGCAAGAGGTAAAATGGACATTCACATACTCATGGTTGTTGATTTTGATTTCACTTGTAGGATTGATGGAACCAAAATACTATCAAGGAATGGACATCAAAGCTGTCAAACCCTATAGAGGCGTGTTGTACCAAAATATATGGGCACTCGACGACCAGGAGTGAAAAACTGACAATAACATCCATTTATTCTTGTACTTAGATGCACTACGAGATGCAGCATGAAAATTCCCATGACTTACAAATGAATCTATGACAAACTATCATAGGATTGCACAATTCACAAAAGGAACACATGCTATCCATATTCAAGCATATCCTGATGTGGAGAACCATTGGTTGAAAAAACAACACAAATTGATTGATGAAGACTTGGACACCATCATCGATGAATGGCCACCAGAGTGGAAATTTCCAGTTAGTATTGAAGAGTTGCAGGACACATAAACTGGACTACCACCATATATTCTAATTAAGCAAGAGAAAATGAAGAAATTTGAAGAGGAATTGGATGAGGAATCATCAGAAACTCCATTATATTCGGATATGGAGAAGTAACATGAAGAGGCGCAAACAAAGCGTTTATTTGAACTAGGTAAAGGGATCAAAACCATGAAGTTCTTGAATGAGTAGGTACGCAAGATACTAATTGCAATTACTACAGTGACCAGTGAAAGCCAAGCAAGAATAATGCAACATGGCATGGGGTTTTTCCACTAGGTAAAAGGGTTGTTGAAATCCTTACAAAACGCAGTACTGGAGATAAGGGTACCACAAGCAGAGACGCTGCAAAGATCAGCTGAGGTAAGCATTGGAAAAAAAGTGTGGATTGTGCATATTTCACCGCGAGCACTTACAACAGGGGATGAAGATCTCGATGCCATAGTGAAGCAATTTGACTCGATCGGATTTGAAATTAATGAGATTCCAATGCACATGGTGGTCCGACTCCAAAATGAAGCAAGTCAAGAGATAATAGACCATGAAGCGATGATGCATGACCAATTGGTCAAGTCTCGAGAACAAGTAGATAGCGTGAAAGATGACCTACAGCGACTGAATATAGATCAAGAGGCAGTTGTCAATGAAAATACCAAGGATCTTGATGACTGGCAATGATTGACAAGAATAATCTCGGTTGCATGGGAAGAACTTCCTGACATTACTTCAGAAATGTTCGTAGAGGCCAAAGTCTTGCGACTAGGAAGAATAGTCACCATTATGAGGAAGGAGAATAAAGAATTGCAAGCACGAGTAGTACCAAGAACATTGTGAGAGTATGTCATAGATAGAAGAGGATTCATCGGGGACACCACAACATAAATTGCGGAGAGTGAGAATATAGTACAAACAATTGCAGAGGACATCACCAAATACTAGGGTAGTTTGGTGCAAGATGAGAAGCTACACTAGCTGGAAGCATAAATGAACAAAGAAGAAGTGAAATTATTAGCTCTGTGGGGCTCTATCAAAGGGATGCCCCCACTAGCGTAGGTAACAAAGGCACCAGAGCTTAAGGAATTGCAACATCACATCAATAAGGCATGAATAAGACATCAGAGACAGTTGACACAATTGAATGAACTGTAGGGAGCAACAGAAGAAGTGGCACTTAGAGCGATGGAAGAGATCATGAAGATGAAGGAGGAATTAACCATATTCTAGCAAATGAACAAGGAACACCCAACAAAACCATAAGTGGTTTAGTCTGTAACAATCAAAGCAAAGGTCAAAGCGGTAGTCAACGACGTAAAAACTGTCTACGACGAGTTCAAGGAAAAGTTGGATGCACTAGTAATTTCCAAATGACATGGCTGAAGAAAGAACCACACGTTTGTGTTGGAATACTTATGGAAAGGGGATAGGATGTGCAAAGTGCACTTCCACCATCGATAAGGAAGGTATCGACAGGAGAAAGAGTCAACTGCACAGAAGAAGATACCGCCAATTTGGTCATTACGGTTGAGTCAGTTAGGAAGTTTTGGTCAAAGTTAGTTAGGAAGTCGGCTATGTGGAAAATTTTGTAAAGGCTCAAAGCTATAAATAAAATTAGGAATATATTCATTATGGGGACTAAGTAATGGTTGTTATGTTGATAGTTATCATTGATCTGTATTATTGTAATTGAGTTGATCAGTGGATGAATGTGTTTCTTGGTCTGAGGCTATTTGATGGAAGAATGGTTATCTTTTGCTAGATGTTTTGGAAATTAATAGAAGGATGATGTTTATGAGGAAATTCTTGTTCTTATTTATGTGTTTGTGAAATCTGTTAACTTGATTTACATGCTTGAATATGAATAATGAAAAGTCTTATCAGGATTATTGGGTTAATATATGTTTATGTTCTCATTAACTAAATTTGAATTATGATTATGAATAAATATGTGCAAACCATGTATCTCTGAGTAATTTTATGATAAAGTAATAGTGCAAAATTCCTCTTCCTTCTGCGTAAATGTGCTTCTTGCATCCCTCCCTCAGACAAATTGGGTGAGAGTACATCTACTTCACAGGTGTTGCTGGATAGGGTAAAACCTGTCCAGGCTGATGTTTAGGGATCTTGCGTTGATGGGTGTCGAAAGATCTTTCGAGTGAACTTCTGTTGACAAAGGTGTGTAAAAAAATACTAGAAATTGAAACAACTCATAATTAGTTAATTGACCAAGGTAGGTTAGTAAAGGCGCTTAACTCCTTAAATATTGAAAAAGTGGTGCTAGGCTAACTGAAAGTGAACTAAATGTGGCCCATTAGAGAATAACTAAACACATACTAGGGTTAACTGATGGTGGGACTCCCATGACTTAGTGTGGGCTCCTGAAATCTAGGGATTGGTCTCTAGAGCTCTGTTGGGGCCTGGAAATTCGCAGGCGGCAACAGTAAGGGATTCTCCCCAATCAACGTTCCCAACTAGCCCGTTGAATGTTTGGTATAGGGAATCCGTCCGGTTTTGCGGTCCGGCTACCATAGTTCAAACACAAACAAAGGTTTTACCGGTTGCGGCCCGGTCCACCGGAATTTGTATTTTTAACTTAAATATGAAATGCAAGTATCTAACTAATCATGCAGGATGGTGAAGGATGCAAAGAGCATTCACAATGTGATGCGCAGGTTCTTACCTCTCATCTTAGGTTCGCCATGCATCTGAATCACACATGCATCTATGCATTGACCTAGCTATTTGTCTATCTATTTATCTCTATCTTCCTATCTATCCCCAGGGAGCCAGTTTGTAATTAATATGTATGAGTAATGTGGATGTGCACACATAATAAAAGCAATTACAGATAGCTGACATTAACTTTTTACACGTATGAACAATGAAAAATATTTCACAACCAGATAGCTAATTGTTTATGATCGGCATACATTACTCATGGTGGTTATTTCATAAAATAAATCAGAAATCATTGAACAAAGACATAGGTCATAAATTTAGAGCGATCTCACGATTCACGGGTACAATGCTGAAAAACAAAGTAGTTCATCTTTCGACTATCCATGGAAAAACATTTGAAATCCCACCGATCTTCTTTCAACAGACAAACTGTAATTTTTATTACAAAAGGAAGTAGTTCTTCTTACAACAACCTTCCAGTCTTACTGGGGAAAAAATCCCTTCTTGCTTCTACGCTTCCTACTTTTATACAAAAGGTCAAAATGGTTGGGCTGCCCAAAGTGACCTTTGGGCTTCCCAACCCTTTTCTTTCCCAACGCTTCATTTCTCAAAAATTTTACAAAAATATTAAATTAATAAAATTTCACCGGTCCTCTATGAGGAGGATCCTACTTGACTTTCTAGGAACTTCTTCCACGCTGCTGCCTCAGTAGAAAGGCCTTCAAAAGCGCATGGCTCCAGGAACCGAACGTTTATGTCAAATTTCTCGACTTGGTTCCTGATGGCCTCGATTCTTGCTGGGCTCAGCTGTAGCTGATCTTCTAAAAACTGCGGGCTAAAGGCTGCATGGCTTATTTCATTCTTCAGCACTTGGTCATCAATGGCTTTCACCTGCTGTGTTCTGGCCTCCGCCTCTTGATATCTTTGTTGCAATATTTCCAGAAAGGCTTCATGATCTGGGAACTCCTCAAGCCTGTGCTCAGCCTTTGTTTGACATTGGTTGTACATGTTCAGGAGCCTTCTGAAATACTCTGAGCATGCTCCCTGCCTCTTTTTTACATCTTTCTTAATGTCTTCTGCAGTACTGATGGAAAACTATACTAAGTTGTGATCTCTCCTGAGGGTTTGATGATCTTTAGCTGGTAGTTCTCCTAGAATCTCGGCATCATCTTCCGGTCTTGCCATTCTGGCGTTCAAGACCTCAAGAACATCTTGGGACCTGTCTATGAAATAGGAAGAAATTTCTATGATCTCCTCTATCCTGCTGTCCATCTGAAGAACTTTGCATCTTTCTTCTTCCAAAGCATTTTGCAGCTGCAACATTTTAGCCTTTTGCGCTAGGATATATTCTTTAAATGGCTACAAATCGACTTGCTGTTCCTTTGCCGTCTCCAGTTCAGCAGTCAGAGAAGCCAGCTGCTCTTTCAGTTCTTTGGTGTATTCAGTATTGGACTCATAGATGATAATTTGCTGCACCTCTAGGTCCTCCACCTTTGCCCTCAATTGTTCCTTCTCATTCTCCAGATCTTGAACTTCCTGTTGCGAATTTTCTAGAGCCTCTTATGCTGTTCCCTTGGCTTGTATCTCCACCTGAAGGACATGGATTTCACCCTTTTTGGATTCCATTTCCCTTAGCACGTGTTCATACTTCCTCTTAAGTCTGCTACCCTCT
Organism: Pseudotsuga menziesii; assembly: GCA_001517045.1. Taxonomy (NCBI): domain Eukaryota; kingdom Viridiplantae; phylum Streptophyta; class Pinopsida; order Pinales; family Pinaceae; genus Pseudotsuga; species Pseudotsuga menziesii. The sequence continues at coordinate 3,704 of LPNX010806307.1, read as the reverse complement.
CCTCTTTCTTGTCTTAGTGTGTCCTTTAGCTGAGCAGTGGTCTTCTTAGTTGACTCTAATTCAATCATCACCTTTTTTATGTTATCAGCGGAGGCGTCAATTAGTGCAGCCCCAGCTCTTATCATGAGCATAGGATCTTTGTCTGTCCCTAGCATGACTGCTGTATCTGTGACCATCTTCCCTGATAGATCTTTCACCTCCACCTTCTTTTTCGTCCTCCTCATTATTATTTTAGTGGTCCTGTCATAATATACAGTACTGAAATTAGGGACTTCTTCCCCCTTCTTCTGGATGAAAGGCACTATTTGGAGCATAGGGGATACATGAGTGCTAGCAGTAGGTACTTGAAGGATTTGCACCTCAGGGTTTTCCTCTTCCTGACTCTACCCTGTTGGTGTTTCAGAGGCTGACTGTTGTGTTAACTTTATCTTTTCAGCCTCCTTCCCTTGGAGCTCTTCATTTAGTTTTCTCTGTGCTTCTTCGGCTGCTTGCCTAATTGCCTCTCCTGTTTCTCTGGCTGCTTCTTTTGCTAGTTCAACTACTTCTTGGGAAGCTTTCCTTTTCTGTTCTTCTCCCTTCTGCAGCCACTCTGCAGCCTCATTTTCCAGCCTCTGAGCTTCCTCCCTTATCCTTTTGGCTCCTTCTTCAGCTCTTGCTTGTTCAGCTTTGGCCTGCTCTGCCCCTTTTCCACCTTTGGTGGGGTTCTTTGGTTTGAATCTTCTGCTGAGTGCCGTCATGTTTGGAGCTCTCCGAAAAATAGATTCATCCTTATCATAATGATGGGTATATTCAAAGAACACTTTATGCTTTGCAGTGCTCGGCCACTTTACCATGACTGTCATTGCGCCGGAAAGGCATCTCCCCAAAATGGAACTTCCCTAGTTCTTCTATGAATTCGGCAGCTTTTTTCACATTGGCGAATCTGCAGCTACCTAACTTGAAAGGTAAAGGGGGATATGCAGCCTTCTTATGTTGGAACAGGAAATGAAAAACTCAGTCAATGAACACTTGTCTGACCGCCTCTTTATGGGTTATATAATCCGTTGCATACTTTGGCAGCAGATAAGGTGTCTTCGAGCCTCCATACATTCTAAGATACATACCATTGTCTGTCAAGAAATAATCTCCATACTCCTCTATTACCTGCATAGCATCTTCCGACATGCAGTCACATTCCTTCCGGAAGATAAGCTTGTATAGTGGCATAATGAAATGCTCACATACTTCTCTGTAATAACTGTGGTACTGATGAGCCCACAGTGGTTTGTAAGCTGCATATACAGGAATTCTTTCCCTATCCCAAGCACACTTGAGGCCGGGGAAAGGTTGGTTGCATAGTATGCAGTCTATATAAATGGAACTCATATAGAATTCAGATTTATTCTGGGCTTCTCCTCCTCCGAAGGCTACAACTACGCAAGAAGAGAGACTACTTGATACGAGGCTGGCCCAGTTGAAGATTGTTCCTTGGGTTGCCACATGGAACATAATGGGGACCCATTCAAATTTGAAGAGTCTGCCACTGGCTCTACCAAAGATCCTGTTTAGCATCAGAGCTACAAATATGTAAGGATCTCTTAAGCTCGCTATATCATAATCCTCGGTTGCTCTGTGTCGATAGATCTTTCCTGGCAAGAGCATTCTCTTTAGGGTTTCCACCAAATCCATCCTGAGGTTATCCAACCAATCATTTGACAGGAATATTTGAGGCTCTGGAAGGTGGTAAGCTAGCGCCACATATTCTGGGATAATTGCAGCATAGCCCTGACCTTCGACATTTCCTATAAGCATTGTGTTGCTGTTTGTGTGTGGTAGAATCTGTTATCTCCCAAATTGACCACCGTCATTTTTTGTTGATAGAATGGGAAAAAATTGTTAACCCTGTGAGTCTTGGCCTTCAAAATTCAAAATTTCAGCTTTCGGCAATCAGCTAAGTGCCGAAATAGGCCAGTTTCAGCAGCTAATATGGTTTGCCAGAATGACTTTAGTTGCCGAAAACATATCCATGTGCAAAAATCAAATATTGCTTCGTACTCATCAAATCATCAAACAAGCCTATTGTAACTGCCGAAAGGAAAGATTGATGGTGCATTGCTTGCTCATTATTATAGTGGATTGAGAAATTGCTGCTGAAACATTTTGATATTCTCAGGCTGTTATGGGATTTGACTGTGAGGAGCACACAAATTAGGAAGGCAGACATGGAGAAGAGAACATTCCGAACACTCCATCATGTGATGTGGAAAAGTTAATTCGTGGCAGAAATGACGTGTAGAAACTTTTCAACAAATAAAATATTCAAAGCTTGACACTGAGCGCCATTTCCTTTTCTTCATCACGAGTTATTTAGTTTCATATCCTGATGCACATGGGATTCTACTCAGCAAATAAAGGAGATAAAACGCAACCATCAGGCCGCATACAAAGATGCCACGAGGAGAACGATAGGTGCTCTGTCACAGCATGCAATCAGGGAGGATTTTTCTGCTGAAATCGCGTGATCTTGCGGGGCGATTTTGACGGCCTTCCTGAACTCTAAATTCAGATCTGAAAGCACCAGTGGATAGCTTATGATCTGTAGATCAAAATCGACTATTCGAACGTGCAAAACGGACATCGGACGGTTGAGAAAATCAATTTTTTCCAAAGGCAGTTTTTTCAGGATTTCTACGGCTTTCGGCAGCTTAAGCGAGCCCCACAGAGCTCATTAGCTGCCAAAAGGATGGACTTCCGGCAGCTAAGGCACGAAATCAATAGAGTAGTTAATTGCCAAAATCCTGTTTTTGGCAGATTCTCTCAAATTTCGCCCAGATCGCGGATTTATTAGCTGAAATGGCAAAAGGCTAATCAAAACAAATGCATTATGAATTATCTTATCAGTATCTAAAGGGGTTACGAACGAGATCAAAGTCAAAGTGGTTGTTTTGTTAAGTTTGAACATCTTTTTAAGGAAACAACTCTAAGATCAAGTGCCCTAATTCAAGGAATCAGCTCCTTATCTTTGCAATTACCTTTCCATGTTGATGTTCCAGTTAACTGAACCAGATCCACATTTTTAGGATCTGGAAACTATTGTGTAAAGGCTATAAAGCCTGAGAACCAATACTTTGTAGGGGTTCGATTTTGGATGCATTTTGCTATGGTACTCAGCTTTTTCATGATAATATAGATCACAGGCTTCTCTCAGCTTTGATGTTAGTTTCCACTTTCTCTTTCACTGTATCAGTGTTGCTTAGCTTTGAATGTGAATGTTTACTTTCCATTGTCTAGCTCGCAGCTTGGTATTAGTTTCTTTAATGTCTCTCGAGCCCTACTATGTACTGGTTTGGTTACATTTATTCTTCACCCACCTTTGATATTATATGCTGATCAATCGATTCTTGAGAGCACTGTTTCATCTGTTTACATGCTGAATGTCTGAATGCTGTACTCTGATTTAGTCATCCCATTGATCCATATTTACAAAAAAAAAACACCAAAAAAACATTGAATTCTCAAGTTACCAAGCATACCTAGCTTATAACCCTAGGTAGTTTCCTGGAGTGATAACAAAATGGCGCCGTTGCCGGGGAGCGAGGTGAGAAACTGATATTCCTGGGAGATGACATAGATCTACTCTTTGATGATAGACAAGGGGTAGACATTTATTGGTTATAATCATCTATCTGGCGACTCCATGAAGGACGAATTCAGTGGCGACTCCA
>LPNX010806299.1:12500-40293 GCA_001517045.1 Pseudotsuga menziesii | reverse complement strand
AATTTATGGTTGTTAAGCTCATAGTGGTATCATCATTGGAGTTAAGCTAATAGGTGCATCTGATAGTTAATTTAAAAGTTAATATAAAGCTTAGACTATTCCTTATGCACATTAACTTCACTCCCAAGTGCCATATGGATTTTAACTATCACATAATTTGCACATTACCTAAGTGATTGTCATTGGTGCATGGTTTCACTGCAATCATGGAACTTCTCATGCTAAGAGATGGAGTTCATCTAAATTTATTTAAATAGTTGTATCACTATTGGAACAATTTAATAGTTATCTAATATAACTGCGATTAGAGTTGAACGATTAGAGTTGAAGTTAAGCTAATAGTTGTAGAATCATTGGAGTTAATCTAATACTTACGCAATATAATAGTGATTAGAGTTGAAGTTAAACTAATAATTGTAAAATCCTTGGAGTTAAGTTAATAGTTGTATCTAATAGTTAATATAATTGTATCTAGTAATGGAATAGTTGAAGCTTGTTGTACTTATTAACTAAGCTATTTGAGTTAGACTAACCTCCTTTAAAAAGAATCGAAAACCTAATTATATATATATATATATATATATATATGGAAAACCTAAACAGGTAATATGAAGTGTATATTAGCTAGATGTCCAACTACATATGCGGGAGTTTATTAGAAGTTTGGAGGAGTTTATTAGGAGTTCCAACTATTTTATTAGGAGTTTGACTCTTACATGACTCAGATTAGCTAGATTCCTGGATGCCAAATGCACTTGGACTAAGCCTTAAGTGATTAGAGTTGAATTTAAGCTAATAGTTGTAAAATCATTGGAGTTAAATTAATAGTGTATCTAATAGTTAAGCTAATAGTTATCCAATATAAATGTGATTAGAGTTGAAGTTAAGCTAATAGTTGTAAAATCATTGGAGTTAAATTAATAGTGTATCTAATAGTTAAGCTAATAGTTATCCAATATAAATGTGATTAGAGTTGAAGTTAAGCTAATAGTTGTATCTAATAATCGATGGACTCTCGTAGTTGTATCTAATAATCAAATAGTTGATGATTAATTTTAATTTTTACAACTATCACTAATTGTACTTATCACATGTTAATTAAGCTATTTTTCCTTTTTTTTTGAAATTATTAATTATTAATTTTGAATGACATCCATAGAATCAATCTAGACAATACACTTGTCTCATTCTTGTTTAATCTTGGACGACGCCCATAAAATCAATCTGGACAATACACTTGTCTCACTCTCGTCCATAGATTAAAAAGCATAGATGGTAGTCCACCCCAAATTCTAACATATATACACCTTTGACGTAACAAATTCAAATTATATTTTTGAAAAACAAATTATATTTTTGAAAAATATAAAACTTATTATAACTCATGGGTTGAAAGACTTGAGGATTGTGAAAACTGACCAATGAGATTTTGTCATTGCCCATGTTGTAAGAAATTAGAGGTTGGTTTCTCTTTTTGTTGCCTTGGGTTTTGGTATCGTTATCACAAAGTAGAGAATAAAACTTTTGATCTTCCAAACCTTTAGAATAGATTATGCATACACAAGGTCATGTAATAACGAGTAGACTTTGTGTATTGAGTTAGGTGTAATAATGAGTACATTTATTGGATTGGGTATTAAGTGTTATTTTTAATTAAACTCGATTTTTAATTAAATGGGTATATGTCACAAACTTTTTATTATTTATTTATCAACTATTATTTATCCATGCATCATGCATAAGCTCCACATATTTTTGATATATATATAATTGTTAATTTTGAATTTAGACTGAATAACTGCCATACAATCATTTATGGTAGTACACTTGTATACAATAAAATCAAACATAAAATGGTTGCATCAAATCTAAAAAAGTGTCATGGAAAATGAGTAATTCATTTTAAACTAAAGTGAAGCATTATTGGCAACTACTATTGCTAAGGGAGAGCAAACATTGAGCGAGACCATAAAGTAACCTGATGGAAGCAAGTGCATGAGTGTTATTAGACAAAACAACTAGAATGTCCATATACTAGTATCACAAATATCATTTATATCGTGTGGTGTTAGAGTGGTGATATTAACACCACTTATATGTGGAGTAAAAATGGTGACATTAACACTATTTATATTATGTAGTGTTAAAGTAGAGCTATGGGTGCCACTTATATAATATAGGATAAGAATAATAATCTATATTAAGTTGGTAAGTATAATAAAATGATAAAAATTTGAACCATAAACACAACAAATTCACCAATAATTATTTCTAAATAATTAAATTCAATAGTTTACCTTTTATATTATTCAAGCAATTCAAAAATCAATATTTATCTATAAGGATTTGCACTATAAAGAACATATTCATAAAACATTTATTTTATAAATAGTAGAATTCCACCTTTTATTTTTCACATTATCAAATAAATACATAATCATGCAAAATTATGTAAATATTTCATTTGTAAATATCTCAAACAATTATTTATTATTTATAATTGCTTCAAACAAATAAATAAATGCCCATTATAAATAAAGTATTGAAAAAACATTATTCACCCATACCTTGAAGAAGAAACATGTAAAAACATTACTACTTTTGCTTCCTCTAAATTTTATGTGTAGATCTGTAGATATGGGTCGAGGAGTAATAGGAGTCATATATTTGATCAATCATATCTATAACTCCTAATACTCCAAGACCCATTTCTACAAATACTCCGAGACCCATTTGATCAATCATATCTAATACTCCTAATACTCCAAGACCCATTTTTATAACTCTTAAGGTTGCTGTCTTTCCATTGACTAGGACCTCGACCGAGCTAATACCTCGGTCGAGGTCTTAACAAAACCTCGACCGAGGGTTTGTTAAACCCTCGGTTGAGGGATTTACAAACCCTCGGTCGAGGTTTTGTTAAGACCTCGACTGAGGTATTTAAATACCTCGGTCAAGGTTCATACCTCGGTCGAGGGCTTAAGAAAATAGACTTAGCCCACATTCAAACAAATGAAATTTTGTTTGTGCCTTGCAAAGGTGTAAAACCTTCCATTCCTAGCACATAAATGAGCGGAGTTGATACCGATACATTCATCAACGAATCTTCTATCCATTGAGGTATCATACACGCATTTTGGCATTCATATGAGATTTATTTTTTAATTACTTCTAAAAATTATACTTAGAAAACCACACTGCAACTTCAAAGCAGCTCAAAGAAAAATCCGTAGAGTTAAAAATACACAGCCAAAAAATTCTTAAAAATGCACACATCACATACCAATGTGTCCTCTTCAAAAGGGTATCTTTGTTTTTTCAATTTTTGAAAAAATAGAAAAAATTGCTTTACGTGGCCAAATATATGTTTAAAACGATGCTGAAATCGAATGTGGTCACTTTCGAAAAATAATAAATAATTGTATAATGCGAAAAAAATTAATAAAAAAATACGCACATCACACTGCATTTTATGTAGATCATGCTCATATATATATATATATTTTTTTTAAATTATTAATGCAAGATTGAATTACTCTACGTGGACACGAGCCACTTATTAGCTTCTTCAAATTTTTAAGGTCACACAGTTCATTAAATGCAAAAATTCACACATTAAATGACATCGGAATATTTTAAAAAAAATATCACTATGAAGCCAACATAATATTATAAAATTTGTTTTTTTATTGCAAGTCAAAATTCACATGGCATATATGCGTTTTGAAGGCTTCTATCTAGCACATGAGTAAAAAATCAGGTTTTCATTGCCAAATTTGGCCAAAAAGTGTTACCCATCTTCATGGAATCACCCTTAATTATAAATTTAACTTAGAAATTACAAGTAGGTGGATAACAACATAATCTTCCAAAAGAAAAAAAACTCAACGAGTCTCTTTTCTTGCTATACTAGCCTTTCAAGATTAATTCGTACTCATCCAATGCCAATTCAAGGAGTTGACGATTTGAATATTTGTTGTAGTTGCGGATTCTTAGTGTCATTCTCACATCAACTAATGTGTTCTGATTAGGATTTGTTTGGCTTCTCTCATCGTCTTCAAGCTGTTGCTATTAAATTGAGCACATAGATATGTGGACAAACACACAACTCACATGATAGATCACACAATTTACTCAATTATTGAAGAATGAAACAGTGCAAAAAATGGCTTCCAGCTGTGAATGCTTTTCATTAATCAAAGAGTAATTAGATAATCATTACAATGAAGTACAATGGATTTAATAACCACAAGCAATTCGAATCCACATGAGTAAATTTGAATTGATTAGACTTTACTTGACTGTAGGTAACCAAGACCTTGTCTAAATCATTATTGAAGGACTCAATAGTTAGCTGACCTTGTCTAAACCATAACTGGAGTTCATCGGAGTTCTAAAACACAACTCAAATGTTACATTCAGTGTTGACTAAGGCTAACTGATTTTGGTAGGTGAGAAATGCGCCCCTCCTGAGTTCAGTCAAGTAAACCTAGTGCTAACTAAATGTAGAGGACTAGAACTGAATGTAACTGACTCTTAACTTAGCTTAACCAGTCATCAACTGAACTGAACTAACCTTGGTTGGTTTTGGCACTCCCAGTGGCTCCTAAATTGTAGGGATTGGTCTAGGAGGCTCCTAAACTGATGCAATCAAGTGCAATCAGTGGTAGTGAGCCTCAATTAGTGTTCCCCACACTTTAGTAACTGAAACATGTGCCCCAATTAGGCCAAGTGGACCCAATGGTGTTAATGACTATAAATAGACTGGATGGACTCCGGATTTAGACATGACTCCTGATTTAGACATATGAGCAAATTAGATAAGGGAGGATTAATAATCCTAACACCCCCCCTGAATGCTAACTTGGACAATCTGTGGGTCCTGGTAACTATGACCATAGGTCACCCATTACATCAAGTAAAGTAAAGTAACTACTCAAAAACAAGGTGCTAGGGAAAAAACCACATGGGAAAAAATCCCCCCCCCGCCTCTAATTAAGCAGGTAGAATCAGGATCAATCTGGTTCTTCTGTGCATAGGTATCCTGGGGCCTGGCATGTGAACCTCTCCATAATTATGTCTGGAGGAATATTCCTCTTTGGAAGAAGAATTATATGCTCAACTAAATCAGAAATATAGACAGCTGCTGGATGAAGACTGGACCCATGTAGAGCAACTGAAGTCAACTGATAAGTGAGAAATGGTTCTTGAGGATTCAGAAGATGTGAGGACCACTCAAGAAACTGATATGTTGCAGCCATGAATAGAAAACCATGAGTGGTAATAACAACCCCAAGTGTTAGGAGCAAGTGTCCAGGCGGATGCAGAAAATCTTCCTTTTTACCGGTTCTGTGAGGAGATGAGCATGTGATCAATGGTAGAGAAGCACTGGGACTGTTGAGGGCAAATGCTTGAGCTCCATAGTCTGATATAGCTTCTGAAATAGCTAATTAATCACATAATAAAATATCAGTAACCTCATATGAGGAAACTAACACCAAATCCCCATCAACAGTTTTGAAGATAAAGTGCGGTACTTGATTTTTCACACTGGAATTGGTGAAAGAAACTACAAGCATGACTCAAATCTTTTTAATTTTAAAATATGAACCAAGTAATATCATATAATAAGGTAAATTAGATCTAAACAGGTTCAAAACAGATCCAAAACTATGAAATGGAATCAAATCCCCAGCAGCAGTTTTGTAGGAGACTTACGGTACTTGTTTCTTCACATCGTTGATTAGAACAGCTACAAGCAATACTGAAAGATTATGAATTTGATATATTCAACCAAGAAATATCATATCATATCTAAATAATATCATATTAGATCCAATAAGGTTAATATCAGATTCAAATAAATGGTTAACTAAGACGGTGGATGCATAGCTTTCTTCTTCTTCAAAATTATGAATTTTGGTGCATGCAATCCTGCAGGAATTTGCTAGAAAATCTAGATCATGGGGAGCGAATGGATCACTCTGGTAATCTGATATTTCTTCCAAAATATCCAAGGTATCACATATTTGCACACCAGTAACAACATTAGAGGGAGAAAAATCAAATTTCTCTTCACTTTCAGAAGCAATTACTGGTAAATTTTGCACAGAATTCAAAAGAAAAATCACCGATGAATGTTTGCATGGAAGTGTAGTAGTGTTTTTATTCAATATTAGAGATTCGAATGTATTCTTCTGTTTCAGCAATATAAGGAGATGATATATCAGAGATCTCATGAACTTCCGGAGCATCAGGAGAAGGAATCACTACATGGAGACTATCTTCAATTCGAATTGACTGTGTAGAAGCTTTTGCTTCTTCTTCATCTTGAACAACTTCATCAGAGAGATTGGAGGCCGAGATTTTTGGATCAAGGATGCTTATGGTGCTGGATGTTCTCTCCAAAGTGCTATTATGATCCTCATCAATCATTCCAAAGGTTCTGTCCAATCTTGTCCAGAGTTCCTGTGGATCTTTAATAGATCTACAGAGGTAGCGCAAGCTACGAGAAAGAGCCAGTATCATTATTTCAAAAGCTGCACCCTTTGCATTTAGCCAGTAATTTTCACTCTCAAAAGACTTTCTACCGAATCCACTAGACAGCCAAAAGAGATCTTATCTATTTAGAAATACAATTATCTTCACCTTCCATTCATAATAGTCTGAGGATCAGGTGAGAAGAGGAACTGATGAATTCATTTCGAAGTTGTACCTGCAAAACAAAACAAAAAGGCATCGTAAGGTTGGACAGCCTACACTTTTGGAATTTTCTTCACACCCAGCTTAGTTAATCAAGCAAGCTTGATCAACAATTCCTTTGCTTGGGGTATTAAGTGGTAAATTCTCCGCTTCTGGTGCAGTGCTGGAAGGAGCAATTTTGCTCAACAAATGATCCAATAGGATATCTGAGGAGGAGAAGTTCCTTCTCTGCCAAGGCTCTGATACCATATTAAATTGAGCACATAGATCTGTGGACAAACACACAACTCACAGGATATATCACACAATTTACACAATAATTAAAGAATGAAACAGTGCAAAAAATGGCTTGCAGCTGTGAATGTTTTTCATTAATCAAAGAGTAATTAGATAATCATTACAATGAAGTACAATGGCTTTAATAGCCACAAGCAATTTGAATCCACATGAGGAAATTCGAATTGATTAGACTCTACTTGACTGTAGGTAACCAAGACCTTGTCTAAATCACTATCGAAGGACTCAATAGTTAACTGACCTTGTCTAAACCATAACCAGAGTTCATCGGAGTTCTAAAACACAACTCAAGCATTACATTGAGTGTTTACTAAGGCTAACTGACTGTGGTAGGTGAGAAATGTGCCCCTCTTGATTTTATTCAAGTAAACCTAGTGCTAATTGAATGTAGAGGACTAGAACTGAATGTAACTGACTCCTAACTTAGCTTAACCAGTCATCAATTGAACTGAACTGACCTTGGTTGGTTTCGGCACTCCTAGTGGCTCCTAAATTGATGCAATCAAGTGCAATCAGTGGTAGTGAGCCTCAATTAGTGTTCCCCACACTTTAGCAACTGAAACATGTGCCCCAATTAGGCCAAGAGGACCCAATGGTGTTAATGACTATAAATAGACTGGATGGACTCCCGATTTATACATATGACCAAATTGGACAAGGGAGGATTAATAATCCTAACAGTTGCAACCTTTAAAATTAATAGAAACAATACATTGACATGTGTTTTAATGCCATCCTACACTTCCACGATCATATTGTTTAACAAAATTTTCAATGTGGTATTCAATGCAAAAGCAATAATTAGCTATATATTTACCATTGCCTCTATCCTCAACTCTTCTTATCATATGGAGTTCTTATATAATCCAGGCATTCAATCCATACAATCACCAAGCCATTAAAACCATGCATGCTCTCATAAATCATTCTTTAACCTTCATGCATGCAAATATCACACATTGCTCTGATAGCAATGAAAGGAAATAAGAAGAGCAAGAAAATCAAGATAACCATAAAGACAAGAAGATGGCGGAAAGAGATGAGAGCCAAAATCCATCTTGTGTTCACACATAAGACATATATAGTACAATATGCAATAACCACCATGTAATGGAAAACCATATAAGAGCCAAACCCAATACATAACTAAAAATTAAAATGCATATTACTTGGTAAAGTAACTATATCCCAAGATGCACATGTAGATGGCTTAGGACTTAGAATTAGGGCCAAATTGCTAGCACTCAAGTAATATCACCCCATAGAGCATTTCCAAATCACGTAGTGAAATAAGTTAATAACTAAAAATTGCAATATTGAACTAACAGCTAGTTCTTGTAAGCTTATATATTTGGTACATTTCTTAGTACAAAAATCATTTCCAAACTTACTTTTATTGCTTTAATTGTGAAAAAAATAATACAATTAATGTCATATTACTCAAACAGGAAACATATTAGTTAAGTAGCAAGGGAATTTTTTTTTTAAAGTCACCTGGTCTACTCTGCTGGGAGATGTAAGGCTTTGTTCCATATAGGGGCAGTATCATGCTTTCTCTTAGACTACTGAACATTGCGATTAGTTCCAAACAAAAACCTTAAACATGTGAAGTAATTTTACGAGATGCACTGCATTTTTTATAGTACTGGACCATTGTAAACATAATTTTATGTCACACCATTTAAGATGGATAATTTTCTTGCAAATTAAGAGATCTCCTAAGAATTTTCTTACACTTCTTATGCCAGTAATATAAAGTAATTTATGCACAGGAATATTCTTTGAAGTAGACCATGACTTGCTTTAGAGAAAGGAAAAAATTAGTTCAATTTAGGCAAACATCAATTTGACCTAATATTTCCTTTCAAACATCAAAATTTGAAAGGATGTCCATGATGTCAAATACTTGTCATACATAAAAAAAATCACAAAATTTAAAACATGATCAAAATTTGAACACATAAAGCATTACAGAACTACAAATTGCAAAATGAAATAGAACATAGTCTTCAAATTTCAAATTTTAAAAGGAAATGTCAAATAGTCATAATCCCTGAAATTGCTCAAAAAAATTAAACATGGTCAAAATTTCTATTCTTGAGGCCTACTTGTAACATCATAAGGCTCTAATCATCTAGAACACATGGGGTAGTAAAAGAACTAAAATTATGATCATCATATTCATCAATAAGTGGAACTCTATCATCACTAGGCTCATCACTAATATCACCACCAGTGCCAATATCATCTTCTTCCACACTAGGAATAGGCACAAATCATTGGCAATATGAACTAGATGAATATTTGGCACATTGCTCAAGGCCAATTGTAAATTGTTGCAAACATAAACAAGGTCTTCCAACCTTTTAGATAATAATTTTTTTATTTTCTTGGGTTGAGTAAATTTTGATTACGGATGCTTCCATAGTAGATAGATATTACAGAAAGGCTTCCAACACAGTGATAATTTAAGAACCTTTCTATATTGAGTATAGTTCTTAACCCAACAGGGTAGGTTTATAGCCTAATTCATTTTTAAACTTTCTAAAAAACTGAAAATTGAAATTTTCCCTTCAAGATTGCTTAGGGTTCAATTTTGCATCAAGTTTACTAAATAGGTTTGAAATGAGGTTCGCTTATCAAGTTTGGAAAACTCGATCGAACATCAATTTTCTTTAGGTTTGTTGAACTTCAAACCTTTAAGTTGAAGTTCAACAAACGTAGTGACTTAGGGGATGTAAAGTCACTCCTCTAAATTATTAAAGAATACATGAATTCCATCTAAAGGGGACAAAACAAGAGTCCCCATACCAGGGACAACAATCACATCCCTTCGCAGCAACATATTGTAGATGATGACATCATATAGTGTAATATCCCAAATCCCGATATTTTCTATTTCTATACAAATATGCTGATACAACGGGGCATGCAAACTGCCAAGCAAAAATCCCTATTTTATAGGAAAAATTAGGGTTAGGGTTTGCGAGATAGAATGAACACTTACCACTCATAAGCTGGCTGAACTCCTCCGGAGAAAGTATGCAAGCAACGGATACTGGATCGAAAATAGGTGGATCTCCTCTACTCCAGGTGAACCCCAGCAACAAGACGCCCCAGTTAGAAAAGGGTGACGCCCTCAAGGAAGGAGGTGTCCAATGGAACTGCGAATTTGCCGGGTCGATAGGTTTTTAGTGCTGGAGAGAATGCCTGATGCATGTGGAGGTTCTGAGACCTCTAGGCAGGGTAGAAAATTGCTTTAGAGAGGCAGCTACTCACGCCCTGGAACCTCGAAACTGCTAATAACTGCTTCGGATGAGCCCTGATGGATCTGATAATCACTAGGTACCGGAGTATGAAGCTGATGATGAGAATGGTGCCTGAGTTTCGGAAGGAAACTGAGATATGAAGGCCCAACAGCTGATTAGGGATTTTTGGCTGAAAACCCCCTCTTACGGCTGCACACGTGTCCCTGCAACAATCTATACCATGTACTAGATAACTGATGAATGAATAAAGAACAAGTGGTGAACCTGTATGGCTTACCCGGAATAAGACTAGGACAGATGTTTCACTGCCGAAATCCTGTTAGCTGAAGACTCCATCTCCAACCCCAACTACTGTGCTACTATCCAAGAGCTCCCAAAATAATCATAATCCAAAGTGAAGTCTCCTTTCGCTTTATCCTCTATTTATAAAGTTCAACTGCGCAAAACCTAATCTTTGACCTAATTAGGTCACTTTATCTTCTAATTTGCCGTTGACTTGCATGCATGCGGATGGAGACTTAAAGAGTGCATGCATTATTAAATAATGCTAGGATGGCATGCACGAAGGTGGCCTTTGGCCTCGGTGGCCCTTCTCGACCAAATGATGATGCCCTAGATCTTCTATGGATGGCATCAGTTCTTAGCTGATTCCCTAGTTGTTAGTAACCGCTTGAACCCACAGGAATCACATAGGTTAGCAGTTTTGGGGCCTTAAGGCCTAATTAGAAGAGGAAATTACAGTCCTCCCCACTCGAGATTGCTTGTCCTCAAGAAACTTCAAATTGGGATGCTGCAATACCTGTTCACCTTCCCAGGTGGCATCTTCTGGCGGTAGTTCCTTCCATTGAACTAAGTATTCCCGGATTACCCTGTTCCTGAGCTTCCTCTCTCTAGTCTGAATGATCCGTTCGGGAATCAGTATCAGCAGTCCTTCATCATCTAAAGGAGGTAATTCGGTGGATGGAGCAATGTGTTTCCCAAGGGTCTTCTTCAGGCTAGATACATGGAACACGTTGTGAATTTTGCTTTCTTGAGGAAGTTCTAGTTCATATGCCACCTCTCCCACTTTTCGGATTATTTTGTAGGGTCCATAGAAGCGGGGTTTCAACTTCTCTGCTCCTTTCTTCTTAAGTGATGATTGTCTGTAAGGCTAAAGCCTTAAGTATACTAAATCCCCTACCTCGAAGCTCCGTTCAATCCTGTGTTTTTTGGCATACATCTTCTGTTGATTTTGGGCTGTTTGTAAATTCTCCTTCAGTATTTTCAGGATGTCCTGATTGCCCTGTATCTAATCCTTAGCCTTAGGAGCCCTACTATCTCTGAATGCCAAATCTGCATAGTCCAAGGCCTCGTATCCATATAATGCCTTAAAAGGTATCATCCTAATAGACATGTGATAAGTAGTGTTGGAGCAATACTTCCCTAGGTGTAGCCATTTGATCCAGGTCCGCTGCTGCCCTGCTACATAATTCCTTAGATACCCTTTGATCCATTTGTTGACTATTTCTGTTTTCCCATCACTCTAGGGGTGATAACTTGTACTAGTAGCCAGTTTGGTCCCCACCAATCTGAACAGTTCCTGCTAGAAGGCACCCATGAACCTACTATCCTGATCATTGACAATGGTCTTAGGCAACCTGTGTAACCTGAAAACCTCCCTGAAAAATAACTCCGCTACTTGAGCTGCCGAGTAGTCTGATGGTATCGAGAAGAAATGTGCAAACTTGGTCAGTCTGTCAACTAATACATATAAACAATCTCGCCCTTGGACCTTGGGCAAGCCTGTAATGAAGTCCATGGAGATGCTCTCCCACTTCTGTTCTGGAATCGATAGTGGCTGGAGTAACCCTGCAGGATGGGTGTTCTCAATCTTGTTCTGTTGACAGATGCTACATTCCCGGACATGCTGCATAATATCCCCCTTAAGGCCCTTCCATGAGAACCTCTCTCTGATATGCCTGTAGGTCTTTAAGAAACCTTGATGCCCTGATAAAGGAGAATCGTGGGCTGCCTGAATGATCTTTTTCTTCAATGTGGATTCTAGAACGAGGTATATTCTATCCTTGTAATAGATGATGTCATCCACAATCTTGTACCTGTCATCCTGAATTTGCTCGTCCAATAATTCGCAAGCGAATTTATTTTTGGAGTATTCCACCAAGAGAAGTGCCCTCCAATCCGTGGATATACTACTGAGAGATAATGGGGTTGGACGCCTAGATAATGCATCAGCTACTACATTATTCTTACCTTTCACATACTCGATCTCGAAATCATAGGATTGTACCTTGCTAACCCATTTCTGCGGTCGCTCATTCAGTTCCTTCTGTTCCAAGAAATACTTGAGGCTATTATGATCGGTTTTGATTTTGAACTTACTGCCCACCAGGTACTGTCTGAATTTTATGAGAGCATGCAAGATGGCCAGCATCTCCTTGTCATATATGGAGTAATGGCGCTCGTAGTTCTTCAGTTTATGGCTCTAAAATGCAATAGGGTGATGATTCTGCATCAACACTACTCCTAACCCTTCCCCTGAGCCATCACATTCTACCACAAAAGGTTGTGAGAAATCTGGTAATGCCAGAACTGGACAAGAACTCATAATAACCTTCATCTCCTCGAAAGTTTTCTGTGCTAAGTCTGTCCAAGTGAATGCTCCTTTCTTGGTGAGATCTGTAAGAGGTGCTGCAAATTGGGAGAATCCCTTAACGTACCATCGGTAATAAGTACACAGACCTAGGAACCCTCTCAACTCTGTAACTGTTTTTTGCGCAGGCCAATCTCTGATAGCCCTGATTTTTTCCATGTCAACCTGTACTCCTTCTGCATTGATTACGTGTCCTAAGTAGAGCATTTCTTTCATGCCAAACTCACACTTGGAAATTTTTGCATATAGTGAATGCTCTTCTAAAATACTCAATGTTTCGTCCAAGTGTTTCAGATGTTCTTCCCAGGTTTTGCTGTAAATCAGGATGTCCTCAAAGAATACCAGCAAAAATTTACATAGCTGTGCTCGGAAGGTATGGTTCATGCATGAATAAAAAGTGGCCGGAGCATTGGTCAGTCCGAAGGGCATGACCAGAAACTCATAGTGACCATAATGACAGCAAAAAGCTGTTTTGGAGATGTCCTGGTCCCTTACCCTGATCTAATGGTACCCCGAGCGAAGATCGATCTTGGAGAAGTATTGAGCTCCCCGAAGCTCATCCATGAGTTCGTCAATTCTGGGAATGGGATACCTATTCTTGATGGTATTTTTGTTAAGTGCTCGATAATGAATGCACATACGTAGAGTACCATCCTTCTTCTTAACCAGAACTACTGAAGATGCAAAAGGGGCTAGAACTGGGTCGTATATAACCAAGATCCAGTAATTCTTTGATGGTTTTCTCAATCTCATCCTTGTACCTTTTGGGATGCCTGTAAGGAGTGGTGATGACTGCTTGTGTTCACTCCTCTAGCTCGATGATGTGTTCAAAACCCCGGTCTGGTGGTCTTCCTAATGGAAGGTCTCGAAAAACCTTTTCGTGTTTCTGTAGCAAGGCTTGAATGTCAATGGGGTGTTGTGAGCTGGTCTCTGGGGGTTTCCTGAAGGTGACAAAACATTCTGCAGCCCATTCTATATCATCCTGTCGGAGCACTGCCTCCAGTCTCTGTGACGAGACCGGTTTTGGGGGATAAGTGTTCATGCCCCTCAAAACTACCCGTTTGTCGTCTGGCCCCTGGAACTCCATTTCCATTGCCCTATAGTCTGTAGTGTATTTCCCTATAGAGTAAAGCCACTGAACACCCAATACCACATGAGTATCCGCTACATCCACTACATAGAAAGAGTCTGTCATTTGATAGTTACCTAAGGAAACATTCAGTTTTGGGATCCAGTAGTTTCACTCCATGCTGGAGTTCCCGGCTACTACTACAGTGAATCCCTCGAACTTCTCGGTCTCAATACCTCTCTTGGCTACCCAAGCGGATTCAATGAAATTGTGGGTGGCTCCCCCATCAATCAGTACTCCTACTCTGTGACCCTGCACTACTCCCTTGACCTTGAGAGTATGGAATCTCGGTACTCCAGACAATGTAGCAATGACTCCCTCTGGTGTATCACCCTGGTGTGATTCCTCTTCTGTGGCCTCCTGCTCATCGTCGTCCTCATCACTGTCTGAATACACCTCAATGTAGTGTGCCTTTTCCTTCCCTACGCACCTTTGTCCTAGTACCCATGGTTCCTGGAAGGTGAAGCACAGCTTCTTCCTTCTCAAATCTTTCCTGGTGTCCTCATCTAACCAGTTTTTCTTGTGCACATCCTGCTAGAAAGGTTTCCTATCCTTGTCCCTAACAGGAAAATTGGTTTTCAGAGGGAGTTTGTTTTTAGGGACTGAATCCTGAAGATCCCTTGCTTGGCTAATAGCATCCTGCAGAGTGAGGGGTTTGTAGGCTTTCACCCATCCCTGTAGTGGCTCTATGACGGCCTTAGTGAATAACATAGTCAATCTCCTCTCTGACACATCTGTTACCATAACGACTAGCCTCTGAAATTCTGAAATGAAAGATTCTGCGCTACCAGTCTGCTTGAGTTGAGCCAACTCCCTGAAATGGATCTCTGGATCTTTCCTGTCAAACCTCTCCATGAGTTTCTGAGTGAACTCACCGTAAGAATGTATTGTGTTGTGATCCAATGTCACCAATCCGTGGTACCACCATTCGTGAGCTTCTCCATCCAGGTGAAGTGTAGCCAACTTAATGGCGTTTGTCTCTGTCATGGGGTTGAGTTGGAAATAGGTATCCAACTTTTGGACCCATGTTCTCGCTGATCCTCCGCGAGTCCCATCAAAGTTTGGGATGGTTAACCTGCCCAAGGTCTTCTGCAGCTCATAGTTGTGATTGAAACCCTTGTTGAAATTCCTGGGCCTGTTCCTACTCTTCATGTTGCAGAAGTATGAGAAAGACATGGAAGCATGAAACTCATCCCCTAAGTCTCTGTACTCCTGCAAATAAGCCCCAAAAGGCTCGCTCGGTTCTACCTGCATGACCGGGCCCCCTACTGTATCTGCCAAGAAGTGAGGCATGGTAGGTTTGATAGTAGGTCTGTTGTATATGTGCGGAGTGTTCTGGTTGTTGGTGTACACCATCTTTCCATTGCTGCTTGAAGATCCCCGCTCTACCGATGAGGGAGGTGTACTGTTGATACCTGGTTCCGGTTTCACTGACAGTCTATTGATTGCATTGAGGACTTCTTTTTGTCCTTTGGCTAAGTCTTGCAATGCAGAGACCAAGCTGCGAAACTCCATCCAATCCTCCTCTTCTCCCGTTCTTTTACCCCTATCCGAATGTATACCTGTCTGTTCCATGTCTGAATTGGTATCTCCTAGTTGGATATCTTCAAATTCTTCTGTGTATCTACTCTTCCTCCTCCTATAGGTTACAAAAGGATCTCCTTCTGTATTCATATATTTTTCATCTCTTAAGCCCGCAGCTGGCCAAGAAAATAGCTCTGATACCACTGTAATATCCCAAATCCCGATATTTTCTATTTCTATACAAATATGCTGATACAACGAGGCATGTAAACTGCCAAGCAAAAATCCCTATTTTATAGGAAAAATTAGTGTTAGGGTTTGCGAGATAGAATGAACACTTACCACTAATAAGCCGGCTGAACTGCTCCAGAGAAAGTATGCAAGCACTGGATACTGGATCGGAAATAGGTGGATCTCCTCTGCTCCAGGTGAACCCCAACAACAAGACGTCCGAGTCAAAAAAGGGTGACGCCCTCAAGGAAGGAGGTGTCCGATGGAATTGTGAATTTGCCGGGTTGATAAGTTTTCAGTGCCGGAGAGAATGCCTGATGCATGAGGAGGTTCTGAGACCTCTAGGCAAGGTAGCGAATTGCTTCAGAGAGGCAGCTAGTCATGCCATGGAACCCCGAAACTGCTAATAACTGCTTCGGATGAGCCCTGATAGATCTGATAATCACCGGGTACCGTAGTATGAAGCTGATGATGAGAATGGTGCCTGAGTTTCGGAAGGAAACTGAGATCTGAAGGCCCAACAGCTGATTAGGGTTTTCTGGCTGAAATCCCCCTCTTGCGGCTGCACACGTGTCCCTGCAACAATCTATACCATGTACTAGATAACTGATGAATGAATAAAGAACAAGTGGTGAATCTGTATGGCTTACCCGGAATAAGACTAGGACAAATGTTTCACTGCCGAAATCCTGTTAGTTGAAGACTCCGTCTCCAACCCCAACTGTTGTGCTGCTATCCAAGAGCTCCCAAAATAATCATAATCCAAAGTGAAGTCTCCTTTCGCTTTATCCTCTATTTATAAAGTTCAACTGCGCAAAACCTAATCTTTGACCTAATTAGGTCACTTTATCTTCTAATTTGCCGTTGACTTGCATGCATGCGGATGGAGACTTAAAGAGTGCATGCATTATTAAATAATGCTAGGATGGCATGCACGAAGGTGGCCTTTGGCCCCGGTGACCTTTCTCGACGAAATGATGATGTCGTAGATCTTCTATGGATGGCATCAGTTCTTAGCTGATTCCCTAGCTGTTAGTAACCGCTCGAACCCACAGGAATCACATAGGTTAGCGGTTTTGGGGCCTTAAGGCCTAATTAGAAGAGGACATTACATATAGAAGTTAAGTAGAGTGAATACGGTTAAGCCACAGTCATTTATATATATCCAAAGACAACATCAGCAAAGGTAGAGCTACTACAACTCATGATAATTCCTGTTGAAGGTCACGATTAGCAGCAGCTTGAGCCTCCATGGTGGTCATGGTTAGTAGGAGCAGAGCTCACGGTGGGATCTGAGCTCTCAGTGGTGACAGGGTTAGCAGTAGCATCACCCGTGAGGATGCTACAGGACTCGGTGAAGGGTAGTAGGCTGCTACAAGACTCAATGAAGGGTAGCATCAATCCACGTGGCAGCAGTGAAGTTGATGTGGCAGCAATAAAAAATAGTTCATGTGGCAGCAACGGAAGGATAGCAGCAGTAAGACTGCCAGGGCTTTCTTGATTTTAGAAATTTTCGTTAAATTCATCTCAAAGTTCTATGAACAAGATTTCTCGTACAAACTGAGTCATCTCATTTAGATGATGAATTACTAATGCTTTAGGGTTACCTATTTTTTTCATTACCTATTACTAACTCAGTGTTGTCCTTACCTATTTTTGTCTACTTCTGTGTATTCCTCTCGCCTAAGGGGGGTGTTAATGTACATTGAAAATAAGCCCATGCTGATGAGTAAATCCTGTTGGTATAGCTCTCAATCAACCACATTAAATGATGGGTTCTCCCACCTGTTTTTAAGCAGTCTTTTTCCGTTGCTTTATATACAACAGATTTTAATATAATATGATGCTTTTTTTCTGCTCTTAGATAATAAAAAAAATTCTCGGCATTCCTGTTTATGTTTACTTTCTTTGTATGTTATTTTTATGGACATTAAGTTCATTTTGATGCTGTTGTTCCTTGTTTAATTCCACAAAAGTATGGGTTGGAAACCACAAAGACAAGGTCGAGAAAATTAATATTTTATTGATTAGTAGTGTGCTCAGTGGGGCTTGTAAGGGAGAAGGATTATCCTACAATGGAAGTATAATTTGATAAATTTCAAAATGTGAAATGAATTCTGACTTAAAATTGTCCAGATTCATCTTCCTTTTGGCCAGCATATCCTTTAGCCGGACTGCCATCGCTATAACAATGTGCACACCTCTCTTCACAACATCTAGCTGATATCTCATATCAATACCACCGATGCAGACCATCGACCGCAGTTCTAGGTACCCCCGCTCATGCAACACGGCGAGAAACGCCTCCACAACCTCGAATGTCTATCTCGCAAGCTCGCGAGATGGGAAAATCACCAATCCAAAGGGCTCTTCGCCGGGAATAATTGGCATATACACCTCTTCCTGGAAAGCAACCATAATCAAAGGTAGAACGAAGACCAGAGTTTTCCCGGAGCCCGTAAACGTAATACCTATCATATCTCTGCCTGTAAATACCACAGCAAAACCCTGGGCCTGCACAGGAGTTGACTTAACGATTCCTTTGGCTTTAAGCTTCTTCAAAATCGGTTCCGGAAGCCTCAAATCCTTGAAATTTTTGATAGGAGGAATTGAATCACAGTCGACCAAAATATGCCACTTTTTTCGCACGGCCTCGCATTCCTTCTCGGTCGTATGGCGTATGGTGATGGGAGGTTTCCAGCCAGTTACCATAGGTTCGTGATACTCAATTCCCTTGTCCAATTCCCACACCGACATAAGAGTCTTCCTATCGGAGAGCTGCTCGATCATATCCTTTTCCTGTTGTACGATCTGCTCCATGGGACTGATTTCAGGCAAATCTTTCTTCAGCTGAGAAGCCTTTACGAGCAAGCTAGGTTTTGACTCCGTTAAAACCCCATCTTGTTCAGCGTCTTGTAACAGAGAACCCTTTCCTTTTCTCTATAGAATCTTTTGAGCTTCCAACATCCTTCGCTTCTTAATGGGAATGTACTCTGCGTGATCCTCTTCTTCTTCGGCATTTTTTGGAAGTTTTTCGTGATTTTCATTTCCAGTTCCATCAAGTTTCACAGGAAAAAGAAATATCAGAGTGCTTACATATTAGGGTGTGACCAAAAACACACAGAACACAAAAACCTGAACACAAAACACACCTGGTAACTGAGGCCATGTCCATCGCTCTCATCAATGGCTTCCTGGTATGCCCGCGTGGATGAGAAGGCATCTTGCCTTCTCATTTTCACACACACATTGTCGGTTGAGGGCTGAACCGGAACTCAACCTCTACAGCGAAACTAAACAAAACAAAAACAGACTACGGTGCTGTTTTATTTTTTTTAGGATCTCAGAATTTTAATTTAACTTGGGCATTTATGTATTTATCTAGAATTTTCATGTTTATTATTATAGTTAGTGGAAAAATTATAATAATATTAAATATAAAATAAAATAAAGACTTGGAGGGTAATAAAAAATTAAGATATTATAACGAGTTCTTTAATTTTGAATATAGATATTAAAAAAATAGCTTAAGGAAATTAGGAGATAAGATAAAATTAAGATTGTTTAAAAAAAAAAAAAACAATAACTATGTAGTTTATATAGATCCACGGTATACAACCAAAACTTATGATATGTTTATCCAGGGTATAAATATAGATCATATGTCTCTTCACCATGATCTCCATGATCTAATTTGTCTATATTTCATCTGGTAGCCAATGTCCACTTGAAGCCTATTCTTAGAAAGAGAATCAACCAATGAATTACTTTCTCTATAGACATGTTGGAAGATAAAACTAAGAAAGTGTTTCTTTAATTTCATAATCTCTTCATATGTAGGAATGAGCAGCAAATTTTTGGGGGGCACTTTTCTTTACACTAATCAATGGCCACTCTAGAATCCCCATAATGAGGTGTTCAACTTTAATATGAAATATCCAGAGTATTTCATTATTTAATTAGCTTAAAGAAAAATCCACATTGCTAAAGTAAGAACAAATTTTCATGAACTTTATAGTAAAACTTCAAACCTAATTCTTAGGGTTATGGTAAATTGTAATGTAATATTATTGTTATTATTCATGTTCATCATGTGAATATGAAGAGTCAACACCCTTCAAGATACCACTTGGAATATGAAACCAAGGTCATACTTCATGTAATTAATATGTATCATATTAATGAAATTGTATCTCATGCTTATTCTTTGTTTCTAGGGTTTCATGGAGGAAGTTATGGTAGTTGTCAAAAGCATGATATCCATGATAGTTCTTTCTTTTGTTGGTAAAATTTAGTTACTGAGGTGAATTTCTGTTAGATTTTTAACATTAAGCTAGCATAAAATTAGGATCTTTAACTGAGAGAACAACAAGCACAACAATAAAACACAAGAGACAATGAACACAATGTTTTTCCTTGGGGAAACCATAAATGGAGAAAACCCCGCAAATTCCTTAGAGATAGAATCAACACAAAAGTAAAACCCAAAACAGTAAGTGATATCTCGACAGCAGTAAACTTCTTTCTATCTAGCCCCAGTGTCTTCTCCTTCCTCAACTATGTGCTACACTTGAGTGTGTGTGAGATGTTTGTTAAATAGAGAGTCCTGCTCTCTATTCATACTAATCTCGAGGTGACTAAAACCCTACTAGGGCCGACCTCACTAGGAGAGTCTAATAACCCTAGTGCCCCAGAACTGCGGAGAATTTAACCCTTAGACAATAGGAGGGTTACCCTCAATGACTTGACATGACTTGTTTACATTATAGATCCTCCCGATAGGAACATCGGGGAATGACATGACACAAGTACATCCCAGAATAAACATCGGGTTACAATAGATAAGAAATACAAGTGAATACATTCCGAAGTTACAATTACATCAACACTCCCTCTTAACTAGGAAGGTATTCTCTCGACACAATTTTCATCATTGGTCTTCTTCTCTGGATCATCTCGTCATCTGCATCTTCAAGTCATCTTCGTCTTCAAGTCATCTTCATCTTCAATTCATCTTCATCTTCAGATCTGGATCATCATCACTGGATTTGGATCATCACTGGACATCATCACTGGATCTGGATCATCCATCATCACTGGATCTGGATCATCACTGGATCTGGATCATCATTATTGGATCATCACGAGTGCTATATCATGACTCTTCTTGTCACAGGAAGTTCTACAGAGCTAGCCCTTTTTCATGCTGGTTGTAGGCCTAGCTTCCATGTAGATCTTTCTTCAGTGCTTATATCTGACACCAAGCCAGAATGGCCTGTCCAGCACTCACATCTAATCATGTAGGAACCAATCCTGTAATCACATTAGAAAGGCCCAGCACTCACATTCACTAGCATGATAGGACACAACTACTATCATCTGTGAAAAGGATCAGCACTTACAACCACCAGCATTATAGGACACAACTACTATCATCCGTGGAAAGGCACAACATTCACATCCACCAGCATGGTAGGACACACCTACTACCATCTGTGAAAAGGCACAGCACTTACAACCACCAACATGATAGGACACAACTACTATCATCTTTGGAAAGGCATAGCACTTACAACCACCAACATGATAGGACACACCTACTATCATCTATGGAAAGGCTCAGCTCTTACAACTGACCATGTGGTAACACTTACCTCAGTCACATCAGAATGGATTTCAGTCCCAGATTGAGGATTCCTAGCACCTCACCAGGTAGCTCCATTCCAAGAATGGCAATAGCCCATATATCTGATCATGTAGGAACCAATCATATAGTCATATCAGAATGGCTCAGCACTCATATCTGACATGGAAGGAACCAATCCTCTCACCATGATAGAATGGCTCAGCCCTTCCATCTGACCTACTCGTCAGAATGGCTCACAGATTCAACACTCATATCTGACATGGAAGGAACCAATCCTCTTACCATGCCAGAATGGCTCAGCCCTTACATCTGACTATGGAAGGAACCAATCCTCTCACCATGTCAGAATGGCTATGGGTCACATCATTATCTCTTGGAGGAAACCTCGATCTGGAGAACACCAATCTTCTCCCTGAAGTACTCGAAATTCACCCTAGCCAATGGCTTCATCAACACATTAGCTATCTATTCCTTCGTCGCAACATACTAGAGCTTCACTGCTCCCCTCTGGACCATATCCCTGATATAGTGATACTTGATCTCTATATGCTTGGACTTGTCATGGAACACTAGATTCTCTGACAACTTCACGCAACTCTGGTTGTCACAATGTATACAAGTAGCATCCAACTGGAGATCAAATAAATCAAACAGTAGCTTCCGCAGCCATACTGCCTCACAACTAGTTGAACAAGCTACGACATACTCTGCTTCAGCTATACTCAGTGTCACACAGGATTGCTTCCTGCTAAAACAAGATATCACGCCTGATCGCATATTGAAGCAACACCCTGAAGTGCTCTTCCTATCGATGGAACTTCCTACCCAATCTGAATCAACATAACCCTCCAAGCTAATCTTCTGATTTGCATCATACTTGAGCCCATAATCAACTATACCCTTCAGGTACCTCAGAATATGCTTTACAGCAATCAAGTGAACATGTCTCGGATCTGTCAGGAACTGGCTCAAGGTGTTCACAACAAAGCAAATATCTGGTCTCATGTTCGTCAGGTACATCAAGGACCCAATCATCTGACGATACATCGTAGCATCAACTGTCTATGATGAAGCATCACTCAATAGCTTTAGGTTCGATGCCATAGGTGTGGCCATATCCTTGCATTCCATCATCCCAAACCTCTTCAGGATCTCTATTGTATATTTCCCTTATCCTAGGGAAATCCCATTTGCATTCTGCCACACCTCCATGCCTAGGAAATAATTCATCATACCCAAGTCCTTCATTTTGAACTTTGCAGTAAGCTTCCTCTTCGTATCAACAATCAACCCATCCATACCTGTTACAAACAGATCATCTACATACAGTAGGAGCATCACTGGGTTGCCATCTTCAACCTTGTAGTAAAGGTTGGAATTTGCTTTACTCTTAGTAAAGCCCAAACTGGATAGAAAGCTATCAATTCTGTCGTACCAAGTCCTGGGTGCCTGTTTAAAACCATACAGGGCTTTCTTCAGTCTGCATACATGAGACTCTCTGTCATGTGTCTCAAAACCAAGTGGTTTCTCCACATACACTTCCTCTTCCACTACACCATTCAAGAAAGCAGTCTTGACATCCATTTGGTGTATCTTCCATTTCATCACTGCAGCGAGAGAAAGTACCGATATAATGGAAGTGTATCTGGATATAGGTACAAAGGTTTTTTCATAGTCTATTCCTTCTTTCTAGGAGAAACACGAGCAACAAATCTTGCCTTATATTTCTCTATACTACCATCTGCAGCATGCTTGATCTTGTAGATCCATTTGGAATTTACAACTGACTTCCCTTCTGGTCTTGGGACAACATTCCAAACATCATTCTTCATGATCGAATAATACTCTTCGATCATAGCATCCTTCCATTCTTTCTGTTCTGTCGCTTCTTCATAATTGGAAGGTTCTTTATCAATGAAATCACATAGTAATGCTACATACCCAGAGCAGGATCTAGTCCTCTTTCTTTCTCTGTGATTCTCTTCTAGAACCCCATATCTTTTTGCACCTTGGATAACTTCTTGTACCCAAGCAGGTTTCCTCTTGTAAGGATTATTTTCCTGAGGTGGATCTACAGGTCTTTGTGGTTCTTCAAATTCTCGATCTTCTTCTTGAGCTTCTTCATTCATGGTTGTATCATGAATTCTAGTTACTTCTGCTTCTTCAAATTATTCAGTAGGTTTCTTTCTGGATTTGTTGTAAGATGTGTCTTTATCAAATGTTACATCCCTACTGATATCAATCTTCTTGAATCTTGGGAAGTATATTCTGTAAGCCTTCGAGTTTTCAGAGTATCCCACAAATATACCCTTCTTTCCTGAAGGATGTAATTTTGTTCTCTTCTCTCTTGGAATGTGTATGTATACAGGACAGCCGAATATTTTGAGATGGCTGACTTCCGGTCTCTTGCCGGAGAAGACTTCTTCGGGAGTCTTGTTCTCGAGTACTCTATATGGAGTAAGGTTCTATACATACACCGTTTTTTTGGCAGCTTCCTCCCAAAGATGCATAGGAAGATATTGATCATGAAGGATTGCTCTTGCAGCTTCCATGATAGTTCTATTCTTCCTTTCTACAACTCCATTCCGTTGTGGATTATAAGGAGTGGACAACTCCCTCTTAATCCTTGATTATTTGCATAGCTCTTTGAATTCATTTGAAGTGAATTCTCCGCCATTGTCTGATCGAAAGGTCTTGATCTTCTTTTCAGTGTGATTCTCGACAAAGGATTTGAATTCCTTCAACTTGCTGAATACTTCATCTTTATTCTTCATGAAGTAAACCCATGTTTTCCTAGAAAATTCATCAATAAAAGAAACACAATATGCATACCTGCTTAGTGAGCTTGATGACATAGGACCACATACATCGGAGTGGATCATTTCCAAGATTCCTTTTTCTTTGCTTTCATGTTTTGCTTGAATTTCTGGAAGACCTTCAACAACTTTGCTTGCAAGAGGTAGTGCTCTATAATGCACATGTGCAAGTATTCTATACCAAAGTTCATTTGGCTCTACTGTGTCATGGACCAATGCTTGTTCTGGATGGCCCTTCAATTTGTACAGACCTCCTTCTTGTTCTCCAATCACTACTGCATCATCGATAGTTTTTCCTTTTGGCCACATAATGACTTGACCATCTATGAATGCAACCCTCATTCCTTTTTCATCTAATGCAGATATGGAGAGAAGGTTCTTCTTGAGTCCTGGCACAAACAATACTTCCTTCATTGTCATAGACTTTCCAGAGTCTAGTTTATAGGAGGATTCCCCACTACCTTTTATTGGATACTAGTAGTCATCTCCTAGCTTCACCTTGTGAGGTGATCCATGTTCTGACAGTTTCACAAAGGATTCCTTGAATCCTGTCATATGCTTGGAATCCCCACTATCTATAAGCCAATCAGTGCTTCCATGAGTAATGTTTCCCATAAGAGCGAAAATCAAAACATAGTCATCTTCACTGGAAGAATCTTCACTTTCATATCTGGTTTTCTTCTTGGAAGGTTCATCATCCTCTGCAACGTAAGCATGATGTCTTCTCTTATTTCCCTTCTTCTTATGAGATTTACTCTTGTTTCTAGGACAGTATTTTGCAAAGTGTCCTCTTTCATCACATGTATAACATCTCACTCTAGATAGGTCCTTTCTAATGTTATCTTTATGGTGAAAGTTATTACCTTTGGAGTGATGAGAGTTTCTTCTGCCTTTCTTGGAGTGAACTATGAGAGCTTGATATTCACTTCCCATTTTCTCTTCTCAAGCTTCTATCCGAGCTTCTTCTTGAGAGCATTCTTCCCATAGTCTGCTGAACTTGACTAACTTCTTTCTGGAAGAGATTCCTTGGATAAAAGAATCCCATGACCTAGGGAGGCCATTCATTATTGTCATCACAATTTCTGCATTCTCCACTTCTTCATCTACATCTTCTAGTTGTTCTTTGATCTGGGAGACCCTTGTGAAGTAAGACTGGATGGTCTCAGCATTCTGGATCTTTACATTCTTCAACTGATTCCTTAGAGTCATCTTTCGATTGATGTTATTCCATTCAAACAGTTTGGCTAGGGCATCAAACATAGCTTTAGGTGTCTTGAGAGAGGACACCTATGGTATGAGGTGATCCTTGATAGAATCAGCAATGATTCTCTTTGCCATAACCAACTTCTTCTTATGTAAGGCCTTTGCCTCATCTACCTCTAGAACTGGAACCTCCTCATTGATATAGGATTCAGACTAATTTTCTTCCAGGACCAGGGAGATCCTATACTTCCAAGCTCGGAAGTTATCAAATCCCTCAAGCTTTTCATCAAGATTGGTATGATGAGAAATTTTATCTGAGAACCTCAAATGGAAATACAAAAGATTTAGATCTTACCAGGTCAAGATGTCGGATCTGGATTTGGAGCTGAAATCTTGTAGAGCTAGTTCATGAGCAAATTAGGGTTTTTCTTTTCGAGAGTTCTGTCCAACCAATTACTTTGAATTTTATCCCTAACTTTGATTTTAGGGAGGAGATCAATCCAGGCCTGGGTTCACTGAAAAATTCGTCTTCTGTGAAAAGCCCTAATTTTCGGCAGCAGTGTCGGGTCCAAAACTGAAAAACCTCAAAATTGGATTTTGCTTCGACAAAAAGATGAGCCATAGGGAGGAGAGTTATTCCAACCTTCTTTTGCTAAAAATCTATGGAGAGAGATCCACAAAGTAGGAATCCCTAGTTCCCGTAGCTGCACAGTGTCTTCTTCTCAGGTTAGATCTAATACCATGTTAGATTTTTAACATTAAGCTAGCATAACATTAGGATCTTTAACTGAGAGAACAACAAGCACACCAATACAAAACAAGAGACAATGAAAACAGTGTTTTTCCTTGGGGAAACCATAAATGGAGAAAACCCCGCAACTTTCTCAGAGATAGAATCAGCACCAAAGTAAAACCCAAAACAATAAGTGATCTCCCGACAGCAATAACCTTCTTTCTATCTAGCCCTAGTGTCTTCTCCTTCCTCAACTATGTGCTACACTTGAGTGTGTGTGAGATGTGTGTTAGATAGAGAGTCCAACTCTCTATTTATACTAATCCCAACATGACTAAAACCCTACTAGGGATGACCTCACTAGGAGAGTCTAATAACCCTAGTGCCCCAGAACTGCGGGGACTTTAACCCTTAGACAATAGGAGGGTTACCCTCAATGACTTGACATGACTTGTTTACATTATAGATCCTCCCAATAGGAAAATCGAGGCATGACATGCCACAAGTACATCCTGGAATAAACATCAGGTTACGATAGATAAGAAATACAAGTGAATACATTCCGAAGTTACAATTACATCAACAATTTCTTGTTGGTAAAATTGAAGAGAAGGTTGAGTTCATTGTTGGGTGGATTAATTTTTGGGTGAATTCATGAGTTTGAATAAGAATCCATGGAGAACCATGGCTGGAAATGAAGAAAATCCTAGAAGAGATGATTGTAGAGGAAATTTGTTATTTTTTGAGCCATTGCTAGTCAAATTGAGATTTCTCTCTCATTGTTCATCCATTAACAATTATTTCAGCTACAATGGAAAGGAGCACCAAAGGGTATATTTATATTTTCATACATGAATTTTAAATATTCATCCAATATTAATAAGATTACATCTAGTCACAAAATATCTGATCACTTAAATAGAGAATATAGGAAACAGACACAATGGATTTGAGCAAATAATATGGCATTGGAAAGCTCTTTTAGAGACGGGTGAAATCCCTTTGAATACTAACTACAAAAGTTAGGTTTGAAATAGAAAAAAATATTGAAAAAATCCATCAACAATAGGAGAAACGAACATTGCTAGTTAAAAACATGTTTCATGATCATCATCATCATCATCGCCATCATCATGTCCACCATCATCGCCATCATCACCATCATCCTCATCATCATCATCATCATCATTACCATCATCATCATCATCTTCATAATCATCGTCGTCGTCATCACCATCATCATCTTCATCATCATCATCATCATCATTATCGTATTGATTGAAATCATCATCATCGCCATCATCATAATCATCATTGTCATCATAATCATTTTCATCATCATCATCATCAACATCAACATCATCATCACCATCATCATTATCGTCGTCGTCATCATCTTCATCATCGTCATCATCTTCATCATCATTATAGGGAATACTTGAATCTTACATGTTTCAAATATTTATCAATCAATCCCTCATAAATTAGTGCCTAACATCATCATCATCCTGATCATCTCCATCATGATCATCATCTTCATTGTCATCATCATCGTCACCATCATCATGATCATGATCCTCATCATGATCAAC
>LPNX010806299.1:0-7500 GCA_001517045.1 Pseudotsuga menziesii | reverse complement strand
GAACCCCCACCAAGCTCTCAGATTGCTTCCTTTGATTGGGATAGCCTAGTTGAGTTGTGCCTTCCTTCTGATACACCTTTCCAGATAAAGGACAAAGTTGGACAGTACATGATTGCTCGTTGTATTGTTGATGAAGGAGCCTCATTTAGTATCTTGTCTGCTCGTGCTTGGTGAGGAATGGGATCTCCCAGCCTTTAGTTGACTACTATTTAGTTACTCGCATTTGATAGAAGAACTAGTATAGCCTTGGGAATTCTTACTCAAACACCTATTACTTTGGGTGGGAAAACCGTCTTAGTTGACTTCATGGTTATAGAGGACCCCTTGGACTTCAATATTCTCCTCGAACATGATTATGTCAATTCCATCCAAGCTGCAGTGTCAACATTATTTCATGTGATGTACTTTAATCATGGCAAAGAAATTGTCACTATTGTTCAAGTGGATTTTCTTGATTCCTCTATTGACCCAACTAGAGACCAATTCTTTCCTTTATTGATTCCCAATGTTTCTATAGACACTAACCCTCCATGGGTGAGCTATGTGGCCTCATGTCCTTTGCGTTCAATTTATACTAAGAAGAAACCTCTGTTTTCATGCTTACCTTCTCGAGACTTGGTCCCAGCATTTGACTAGGTGAGTAATCCTATACAAAATGTGGATCCTTCCCTCCACTCTGCCAATCCGTTTGAAAGTTTAGACATATTTCTTATCTCGTATGATCTCCTTCCTTCAAATGAAGTCTTCCTAGAGTCTTTGATATAGTATGACCTTCTTATGGATGTCAGTTCAGTTGTGACTAATTATAACCTTGATTTGCCTCAAAAGCCTGATATTTCCATTGATCGATCTCCTTATGTTGGTCTTGTTGAAACCTTTCACTCTTCCTTCAAAGAACATATTGGTGATCCTAATGAGTTTGATTTTATTATGAATTTTTCAATTCCTGTGATACTGAGTTTGTTCCTATAGAATCTATCTCCCTTGTTGATTTTTTCTTTTCTTATGAGGTTGATCTTATGGATTATAAATACTCGGGCCTTCACACTATATAGTCCTCTTTCGATGATTCTTCCTTGACTACACCATTTGTAGAAGATAGCAAAGTTGCATGTGTTTTTACCAAAGTGACCTACATCAGATCTTTTCTTTTGAATGTGATTCTGATGTTGTTGTTTCTTGCATATATGATTTGTAGTTGGATTCACATTTTTTTACTGGCCTTGTCTTGTTTCTCAAGCTACAACTACATTTTCATGTACCTTTCTCACGCTTATGAGCCTGATGTCGGCTTCCACGCTTTTAGCTCATTATATAAACCTTCATCTCTACTCTCACTATAGCCTAGCCTTGTACCATTTTGTCACTGAAACTTGACACTATTTACATGGAGGAAACACTCCCTTAGTTTTGTTATCTTGCTCTCTTTACTTGCATTATGCATAGGTTTGTTCCTTGTGCTTGGAACTAGTTTCTCCTGCCTATGACACTTGTATCCTCACATTTAGAGCATTCTTTCCACTCTCCTTCGAGCTCATTAAAAGCAGTAAGGAGGCCACGAGTTGAATTTTTTGGACTCGTTAAAACTTCACCGGAAAGATATGGAGTTATCTTCAAGCCTTGGTCTGAATCCTTAAAATTTGACTAGATTTTCGAGTTAACTTGTTTTTTCAAACTCGTTAAGGTAAACTAAACAAGCATCTGCATAGGTATAAGTTTACCCTTTTTTCTGGCCTTGTGTATTACATAGAAAAATTGAATACTCTATTTTCTTTGGAATCTAGAAGAGTATCTTCAAGCATAGGTTTATCTCTTTTCCGGACCTGGAGGACTAAACTTACAGAAAAGAAACCTTTTTTGAGCTTAGTTTTCTCTTTTTCGTGCTATGGACTTAAACATGAAAAATATTATGAGCATACTTTATGTCTTTGTCATGCTTGCTAAAACCTAAGCAACAAAGAATCGATTTTATTGTTGTAAGCCCCATTTCTCGTAATCAAATGGATATTTTTGAGTGATCTTGCCTTCCTTCACACTCATTAAACTCAGGCTACATGCCACTTCTGAAGGTGCATCAATCTGGTGATAGTTTACCCCTTTTTTGGACCTTGTCGACTAACTACAAAAAAGGCATACCTTAGTTCACCTGGGATAAGAGAGTTTTCCGATGTATTTTTTTTCACTTTCTCGGATTTAGGAGAGTAACTTTACGGAAAAGAACCCCCCTAGAGTCTTGTTTGGAGTTTTCAGAATATCATAACCATGAAAAAACCGTCGAGCATTCACTAATTCGGGCTCGTAAAATCCACGAATCATTGCTTTATCAAGCATTTTTTTGTCTCTTGTTCAAGCTTTCCAAAAATGAAGAAGGTCCCGAGTTGGCTCTCTTGGACTTGTTAAACCTTTACAAGATAGAGGGAAGAGAATTTCATTCACATGTATTTTACATCATGGCATCAAGTATTGTCTCCTTGAACAAAGCACCATTTTTGAGTCTATCAATAGTTGCGTCTCAGTTTTTGACCTTATCCTGATTCAAATTTTTGTATTTCTCCAGTTGGCCTCTTTGTTAGTTTTTCAACATTAAGCTAGCATTATGTTAGGATATTTACTGAGAGAATAACAAGTACAACAATCAAACACAAGAGATAATGAACACAGTGTTTTTCATCGAGGAAACCATAAATGGATAAAACCTCGCAACTTCCTCAGAGATAGAATCAACACAAGATGTAAAACCCCAAAACAGTAAGATGCACTCCCAACAGCAGTAACCTTCTTCTTGTCTAGCCCCAGTGTCTTCTCCTTCCTCAAATATGCGCTACACTTGAGTGTGTGAGTGATGTGTGCTAAATAGAGACCCCAGCTCTCTATTTATACTAATCCTGACATGACTAAAACCATACTAGGTCCGACCTCTACTGGGAGAGTCTAATAACCCTAGTGCCCCGAAACTGCAGGGACTTTAACTCTTACACAATCAGAGGGTTACCCACTATGACTTGACATGACTTGTTTACATTATTGATTCTCCCGATTGGAGCATCGGGGCATGACAACATGACTCAATTACATAATAGATACATCTCGGAATAAACATCAGGTTACAATACATAAAATACATAGATGAATACATTCAGAAGTTACAAATACATCAACACACTTTTCCAATTATATGGGGAATCTATCAATGTCTTCTACATTTCATATTTTTGTGTCAAAATATTCCTAAGTCACTTTTGTTCCATGCTCATTGTTCAAGGATTAAACGTTTGTCAGCCACTTTGCAGTTTCCTTGACCTTTTCTGTCGGCCATTCCTTGGTATCAGTTCATTACATCATGGCTTCAGAGGTTCTTGTTGTGAAATTTTGTACCAACTCTGGATCCAATTAGTATTTGTCTTACCTCATGTTGGATGATGAAGGATTCATTAATTCCTTCCTTCCAATGGATCTCTTCTTATCGACTGCAACAGTTCTTTCTCTAGGAATGAGATTTGGATTTTTATGACAATACCTTGGGGATTGCAGTCATCAGTGGAAATTTCCCTCGCTATTGGGTAGTGGGAATAACTTACTGTCTCCAACTCTATGGATTATTCAAGTGTTCCACTTCAATTCCTTGTATTCATGCCTATTAGAATGTACTAGGTACCTTGGGGACCATTTTCATTAATGATGGTTTCCCTCGCGTTTGTTAACGGTTCTCATCATTGGCCGGTAATCAAACGATTTCCTCCATGTTCGACTTCAGCTCCTTTATTTGCATGGTTAAGATTCGTACCTTTGGGAGATTTGGATTGAATATTTTGTGTTGATAGTAGCATCGTCATCTTTTTCTATCACCCAATTTGCACAAAACCTTTTCACACATCATCTGACATTTTGCTAAGACATAGATCTACCTTGTATTCTTGTGGCTATGATTGATTCTTGAGAATGGATCCACCTTGTTCATTTCTGGCCATGACTCCTTTAGATTTGATGTGGTGCCTTTTTTCATATTGAGCGATCATGATAGTTTCATCAGTTATACATATGTTGGATCCGCATATATCTTTATGGTGATCTTTTGTATATGGACTTGTATGTACTAGAGAATGCTTTTGTCTTGCATTTATCTCTCTTTTAGGTACCTTAGTTCGAGCCTTTCGATCTTGGATTCTCTGCTCTCTCCATACTTAGCTATTTCCTTTATACTGTATTTTGGCTATCGTCTTCCCCTCTAACCTCATACATTAGGGGGCATCTTTTATAGCTCAAAATGACACATCTCTTCCTGTGACCACTTTCCCATGATTTCGTCGCATGTCGACACTTCATGAAAGTCACTAAAAAAGAATATTGGAGGACTCATATCTAAAGTTCTATAACTCCGTTTGACCTCTTCTCTACACCGTTGGAAAGGTATTTGAGTCAAATAAAAATTTACAACAGAAACAAAAGTCTACAAATGCCTAGAAGTACCCTAAAAATGAGATTTTTTAATGTATATGCGAGTTTCCTTAAGGAAGCTTGCATATTCCACTTTTTATACGCGACTTGTTCTACATAATACCCGCGCATTCCCTAAATACGTGACTATTTACATTACAAACCATAGATCATACACGAGTACTATTACTGCAACCCACATATGTCCCTTGAGTATGCGACAGTTGTCTCTGAAACTCGCGTATTTTTCCTGTAGATGTCAAAAAAAGAAGTTTCTCGAATTTAGGGTAGTTTGGGTGGTTATGCAACTGACTCCTTTGGTTGTAACTACTTTTTCTTCAACCCTATCTCTTCATAAACATATAAATAGAGGTAGATAGGTCCATGAGAGTAGAATTAAACCTTTGCATTGTTATGATGGAGGAATCGGGACTCTCTTTCCCCCCACCTTTCCCGTAGAAGCTTTCTCCTTGTGTTCCAGAGATTGGAGGCTGAGTTCCTTGGAGAAGAGAAGTAGAAAAGGCATATCAAGGTTTCGTGATGTACCCAACTTGAAGAGAAGGTATATTTGTCATTATTTTCATGATTAATAAATATGTGATGTCCTTCTTTTTCCCAAATCATTGTTCAATATGTGATTGAATCTTTGTCTATGACCAGATGTTTATGTTAATAAGATTAGGATTTCATATTACTTAGATTATCATTGTTTTACATGTGGTCATATTGGTTTGAAGAAGGTATTATTTGTTTTGTAGGTCTCTTGGAGCAAGAGGAGGAAGAAGAGGATTGAAGGGCTTCTTGGATCAACCTTCATTTGGCTAAGGTATGAACCATTCCAATATCTAACCTTGTTTATATTTACTTTCAGAAGTATATGCGTCCACCTTTCAACCCCAGTACCACTAGTGGAAAATGAGAGATTAGTGACCAAAAAAATGACCAAAATCCGCATATCAATGACCACCTTTGGTTTGGCAATCGGTGGTGGCTAATTTGCGGTCTTTTATTACACGACCAAAATTGGTCATTTTTATTTTGGTCATTTATAGCTTGTCAGTTGGTCATTAATTTGGTCATATATTTGAATCAATGACCAAATTAATGACCGCATGACACACTAGATTATGACCAAATTTGATCGCATAATAAAAGATCGTAAATTAGCCACCAAAACTATTTTTTGGTCAATGATATGCGAATTTTGGTCATTTATATCTCATTGTTTTGTCACATATATCTCAATTTTTGGTCATTTTATATGCGATTTTTGGTCATTAATCTCATTTATTGGTCACTAATTTAGTCATTTTCAGTCGTTTTATGTGGTTATTATATTTTAGTAGTTTTAATGGTGTCCATTTTTAATCAATATAAATTTTTAATATGATATTTGTTTAAATTAAAAAATGAATCATACATTATTTGTCATCATCTAATACACACGTGAATTATGAAATGTCACATTAATTAGTTAATTACAACACTTATAAATAATATAAAGTACAACCATATAAGTTTTAAACCGCATAAATTATATTATATGAAATGTCAAGTATTACAATAAATATGAGTTTTCTCAAAAACTATCTCCATATAACTTTACATGAAAATCATATAGTACACCGATGACTTTTCAAAACATTACAATGGGTAAACCATTTCACTTGTACTTGGCCTCTAAGCCATATTTAGATCCTACGACAGCTTCAAAACCATACTTATCAGCTTGAAACCATAAGCAACAGGCTCTTCATACTCAATGGACCACTTTCTGAGCTTTTTATCTACGCACATGCTTCTGTATCCGCATTGCACATGCTTCTGTATCCGCATTGCACATGCTTTTGAGCTTTCTGAGCTTTCTGAGCTTTATATCTGTGCATGTGCTTCTGTATCCGCACTGCAACAGCCTCCCTCCTCATGATGTTATAAAGATTGCGAGTAAGGTTACCTACAAACAACGCATGTTAAGAAATAAATTTTGCTGCTCACTAAAAAGAGGAAACAAATAACTGAAAAATGTACATAGTAATTTAAAATGGCAAAAAGAAACAATTCCAACAAACAATAGGTCTACTCAAAATGCATAAACATTTAGAACCAACAGACCTACAAATACATGAACATGAAATACCTCTCCATAAGGCTTGAAGATCAATGGAAGCATTGCACAAAGAAATAAATTATTTTCGAGAAATATATGAACAAACTTTGCATTGAATATTTTTAGCTGAATTTCCCAATACCTCATTTCCTTTAACATCTAATTCATCCATTTGACCCGCTCTGAGGAAAACCTTGGTTTTCCCTATTTGAATAGTAAAGAAAATTTTAGGTTGTTATTATTAGCATTTTAACTGAATAAAACAACCTTAGAATTTCCATCTTCTTGGGGAAGCATATAAATCATGATCTTAGGCTCATTACATCTTTAGATGTTGAGAAAACCATTTGTCGAAGCACGCTCATAATAATCTGCATAGGCCATTACTTTGGTTCAACGAAACAAGTGACAAGCAACTTGCACTTGGCAAAGAACATAGGAATTATCTAATAAATAAATATGTAAATATATACACAAATACATAAAAATGTGTATGTTAGTAATGTGTTCAAATATAGGTGACAATGCTTGTCTTTAAGGCTAAATGCATCAACTTCAATATCTAGATATGGTTATCATATTTATGGTTGAATGCATATCAATATGACAAAGTTTTCAAATGATTTTAGTATGCTCCAAGCAATCAAAGAAATATGTTTCTTCTATGCCCTTGCAAATGATAGTGACAACAACATATACATCAATAAACAAGTTAGAATCTTGATTTGAATTCAATGTACCAATCTGAATCACTATGACAATGATTATAAAAAAATTTAAGGTATATGACTGTCAGAAAGTGTATTGTGTAGTTATCCCAATGTATGCCTTATATATATCAAACCTGAATATATGATTGAGATTAGGGTGATTCCATGAAGATGGGTAACACTTTTTGGCCAAATTTGGCGATGAAAACCTGATTTTTTACTCA
Organism: Pseudotsuga menziesii; assembly: GCA_001517045.1. Lineage (NCBI taxonomy): Eukaryota > Viridiplantae > Streptophyta > Pinopsida > Pinales > Pinaceae > Pseudotsuga > Pseudotsuga menziesii. Next base: position 25 of record LPNX010806299.1, on the reverse strand, counting down.
TGTGCTAGATAGAAGCCCTCAAAAC
>LPNX010806242.1:432342-443164 GCA_001517045.1 Pseudotsuga menziesii | reverse complement strand
AGGAAAAATGGAGGCAAAGTGTCTGGGTTTCGGCGCGGAAACAAGGTCAAAAAACAGTTCGCGGACCGCGGGTATGGGGCGGACTCGCGCGGTCGGACCGCAGGTTGGAAGGCAACAGGCGCGCGCAGATCGCGGGTTTAAAGGAAACAGGCGCGGTCTAAGTCGCGGGTTTCGGGATGACAGCGGCGGTCAGAGCGCGACTGTGTAATGAACAGGCGCGGTCGGATCGCGACTGTGGGCGGAAAAAGCGCGGTCGGGGCGCAGGAAAAAAGGCTGACAGCGGCGGGCTGGTCGCGGGTTAAGGCCTGAAATGCGCGGTCGGGCCGCGGCTGCGGAGGAAAAAGGCGCGGTTTCCGGCGGCCGAAAACGACAAACGAAAGTACAGTACGGAAAAATAAAAATAAAATTAACAAGAGACAGCGGAGTCGCCAAAACTGTAGCTAGGGTTTTCACCCTAGCTTGTGCGAATGAGCACCTACTAAGGAATCTGGAATCCTTAGTAGCAGTTCAATGATGTAAACAAAAATAAAACTAAGCTAAAGCAGTAAAAAATAATATGAAGAAAAAACAGTAAAGAAATGTGTAATGATGATTTTATTTATGTTACCTCCAATGAGGAGGTTGATGGAGTCCGTTGCGCTGGTCCGATGTCGGTGGCTCCGAGCTCCAAGCTGCTTCTTTTCCTTTTCCGGTGGTGGAAATGGGCCAAAAAAGTTCTCAATGGTGAAAATGGCTTGTTGGTAAGCTAGGGTTTCAAGAATAATTTCGGCAGAGGCAGGATGCTTTTGACTGTGGATGTTGAAATGAGGGGTCTCCACCACTTATTTATAGTTTTTTTAGTGGTGGAGTGCTGGCCCATGGTTTTGGAAACCATATGGTTTAGGGCAGCTTGTTTAGGGTTTTTTCCTCCTTTTCCTCATTATTTTATATTTTTTCTTCCCTTTTGGGGATTTTGCTATTTTAGAGGAATTTTGGACATTTTTGGAGGAAAAAAGGGGTTTTTGGGCCTTTTGGAGGCATTTTAGGCCTTTTGGAGGCTTTTTAGATGATTTTATGGCCTTTTAGAGGCATTTTAGGCCTTTTGGAGGCTTTTAGTGGGATTTTCAGGGAAATATGGTAGGCAAATGGACAAATGAGCCACGTAGTGGGGTAGATGAGGTAGTTAACCATTTTTGGGTGTTAACAGTTAATGCTGAAGCTCTGTTCGGTTCTGTTCATTTTTGTTTTCTCTTATATGGTTGGTGATTGAGTAGTTTGTAGGGATTGATCGTTGTTCTCTAGGAGGGCCCCTCAATGGCAACGTGAAGTGTCCATTGCTTTCTTAGTATCATATAAGTAGTTGTGTTGTTTCATTGCTACTATGTAGAAAAATGTTTTTCAGATCTGATTTGTGCAGGGATAATTTTAGGGTTGAAATTTAGCCCATGGGATATTTTTCTAGGATTTTTTCCAAAACAAGATTCTTTTTTTTGCAATTTTTGAAGCCCTCTTTCGCCCAATTTTGATGGGGTAAAAATTTTTCACCCTAAAAATCGCCAAATTATTATATAAATGATATAAAATCCTTGGAAATTAAAATATTTTTTGAAAAATATCGCCAAACATTTTACAGTTGGAATTTGAAGAATTGGTAAGATTCACCAACATTTACACTTTTAAATAAGTATGGTTCCTTAAAATCATCCCAAGAATTGTGCCACTATAATGTTGTTCCTTTGCTCAAATGCTTGTTTAAAATGAAAACGTTTACTCCTGTTAGTTTGAATTGGTTTTTTTGTGTTAGTAAAATGTTAAGTCATGCTTGTATATGTAACGAGATCCCTGTCCATAGTTTATTATTGTTGTCACGTTAATTCTCTTAACATAGGTTAGGATTTGAAATCGAATTTGCTTTCCATACATTTGAATTTGTTTCCCATTATCGCATATTGGATCCAAGAGTCATTCTTGTTGTAGTTTTCATTACCAAGAGCTAATTGTATTTCAATTTCATTTAGTTATTTTGCAATAGGAAATAGTATTTAAATTAAATGCAAATAGTTTAGTTTCTTTTCACAGTACAGTAGGCTCTAATTTGCTTAATAGTTTTCAATTTGAATGCAAGTAGTATAGTTGATTTTTTATTTACAATACAGTAGTTTATAATTTGCTTTCATGCTTGATCATAGATTAGTATTAATTTTCTTAGATTAGGTCTTCTTTTCGAAATAGAATATATTTGTGTTTATCAGTAGCAGCTTGATTGAATAATGTAGTTGTAATTGAATTTACTATAGAAATAGAGTAGTGTTGTTTTGTTTTCAATATAGATTTGTTTCCCAAATATTAGATTAGTTTATTGTCTAATTCATTTTGTAGAAATACATAGTTTCATTTTGTTGATTGTTGCTCAAGTAGATATGATCCATTTACGAGTTTTTGAAGATTTTCAATAGTATAAGATTGCAAGTTAACTTAGCATTGTTTTTTCATAGCATTTCTTTTTCTAATTATGAAGCAGTTAGTAGAAGTAGAATAATGCAGAATGCTTTGGTCTCTTGTTAATCCTAGTTAGAGTTTGAATGCAATGTCATTTATAGGTATGTTTGACAAGTTGATTGATAGTTCAGAAACCTTAGTTCCTTTCAGTTGATTTCCTTAATTTCCACACTTATGAATTCTAGGTTTTAATTTCTAGTTTACCACCAACGGATATATTAGGTATCTAACTCGTGATATATGATCACCCCATGATGGGATTATTTCCTAGCTGTTGATCTATCCCAGTTTGTAAGTTCTTATTTTAAGTATATTACTAGCTTTAGTTTAGGTTAGCTTAGATTAGTTCAAGCCTTCAATCTTGCACATACTGTGCTGACATCTCTAAGCTTACGAGCCCCGAGTTGAAAAATAAGTGTTGAATTAGATAGTGCATATTTTACTCAATAGTGACCATGTCGCCACCCTCTCCATTGTCCGTTAACCTGCAAATCGCCAACAATACAGTTATAACTATAATGTATTTTGATAAAAACCGTGAAAGAAAATGGCCGAGGTTAAAATAACATTAGCTTTTTCGAATATAAAGAGGGCCAGGGGTCGGCTCCTCCAGGACGCCCTTATTCCTCCTCTGCCTGTAGAGTAAGCAAAAACCACCAAAAACATAGTCAGTTGTTTCTGGTTCAAAAGTCCTAAAAGGATTTAAACAAGCAATTACATAGCTAAGTCGACTTACCATGTTAAAGGAATATGAAAATCCATGGACCGATGGTCTAGATTCTTTACGCCGCAACCAACAATGTTGACACTGATGGCAGCCATTAACACCGAAAAAAAAAACCTCCAACACACCTCGGAAGCAAACAACAAATGCAATTTTACAAACTGGGTAAAATTTTAACGAGTGAAACTACTTAGCGCAGCCATGGAAGGAAGAGATCCCTTCCAAAGGAGTTTCATACCAAACAACATCGAAATAAAATGTTCATACATGCAAAAAACCTCAATTAAACCCTATCAAACTCTTTCCAGCTTGTAAAGACAAATGGAGGGACGCGATGAAATCTCAGGCAAGCCTTTAAATGTCTAGATGCCCTGTCAACTTGCAACCAGGACAATACTTTATTGCGAAGGTCAAACAAAATAATAACCTTGTACCTCCCAACATATCACATGGCCAAATCATATGATATATTTAACATGTCAATGAATTATTGCCTTAGATAAACCTTCGACTATGGTATAAACCCCATAGTCCCAACTTTGTTAACAATTAAATCAAATGGATATAACTATGTTTATATAAACCTTGCACAAAATACCATGGTTATACCTTGGGTCATTATAACCTTAATACATGTAAGTAATGGGATCAAGACTATTGTAACACGCCCAAAAATTGTACGTAATATTTTTTTTTTACATGTGTTATTTTTATCTTTACTTGAATCTCAATCCAAGTTTAAAATTACTACTGAATCTAAGGTTTGAAGTTATACTGCTTATGACAGGAAAAAATTTGATAAGAAGGGGGCCAGTTCCTCTGAGAACCTTCAGCATGTTCCTTCAGGCGAGTTACTTTATTTAACTTTGTTCAATTAAAAGCTTTATCTTTTTACTATGGCTGGTTAAGCCTAAGGCATGAGGCATCTTAACTCATTCCTTCCTGTTATGTAACGTGACAGTAAAGTTTACAAGGTTTGGCCTTACTCCAGTACTATGATCTATCCCTAAGTGTGAGACTAAGGGGTTGTAAAAGCATGTTAGCCATGCAAATATTTAAAGTGTTGCAATAAAAGTGGTTTAAGAGATTAATGAACACAACCTGGTTCACTTTTATAGAGAGAAAGGTCTTATACCTCAGTTGTGGAGATGTACTGCCATAAATGGTTTCTTTTTGTTTTTTAATTCTGATCATGTCTTCCACACAAAACTATTAGCATGTTTATAATCTTGCTTTAGGTTAAAGTATGGTTACATACTAAACATAACAAGGCAATTCCTTGTGCACCCTTGCACTGGTTAATTTTATACATGACAGGGACATTATTAATGATTTTTAAGTCTTATCCTAACTTTCTACTCTAAGTTTTTCCTCGAATATAAGGAAGGGTACAAGGTTATCTTGACCGTGATAGCTAAGTTCATACACTAAGGATTTTAGAGGTGTTTACCCCAAAGGTGTAGCAAGGTGGAAATTTCTCCCAGGTTGAATTGCATACACTAAGGTTTAACGAAAATATGAAACAAAATAATGATGTGTCTTGCTTTTCACACAATGACCAAGGCTTTGATCTGCACTTAAGAAGGCAACAAATATGCATGTTCACCTTAAAAGCGACCTTTGGGCTGAAATAAAAATAGCGTGTCCTAGCCACGAGTTGACAATGCATCTAGGTCCACTGTGTGATACAAAAATCCATCTGGCCATATCCCTAGAGGGTGATCCCATGGATCTTTGGTAGGGTTTGAAAGGAGTCTTTACTTGGTCTGAGGCAACATTTTAACGTTTTAGTTTTCTTTCTCTATCAGAGGTCTGGCCGAGGGCCGAACCATGACCCAGTATTCATACATATTAAGTGGACAGAAGGAGGTTGTGGAGAAAATGCACCAACACACAAGTACTAAAAAACTATAGTTGTCACCACAAAAAATACAAAAATATGCAGAGCGGAAATTGAAAGACTCACCTCCTAGCTCAGGTTTCATGAACATGTATGTACAAGTTTTGGAAAGGGAACATAAGATGACTACATATATATATATATATATATATATATATATATATATTCAAGTGATATGATTAAAAGAAATGTATAAAAGTTTTCTACCTATTCTAGGTTTGGAAAGAGAAACTTCATTTAATACCATTCTTCATAAATCATTGATCATACTAGTTTTTTTAAGACTTACTATAGCATAAGGAGTAAATTAGTTCTCATACATCAATTTGGTGTCTAACAAGATTGTGAACTTAAAAGATATTATTATTATAATAATTTGTCATCTTTCTGACACAAAGAGGGTTGAATATGAAAATCACTTTCTCATAGAATGTATTATGTATTGTGGACACCCACATTAGAGCACAGTTAGATCAAAATATTTTCTACAATATTGGCCTTCCTAACCTTTGAACTCATCACATCTATGGGGATTTATGAATGCTTCTCTTAAATATTTTTGAGCATAGAAATAAAATTCTAAAGAAAACCATGTGACTCCTTACCTTTTAAAGTATTGATAGACTACGTTTTGTCCCAATGGACACTAATAATTAAGATCCTCGATGTCGTCAACATCATCATTAAAATTATTTAAAGAAATTAATTTCAATGTGTGAGATTTTTTAATGGAATAAAACCAAGTCAGTTAGAAGTATAGGGTTGCTTTAGCCACTATTTATTCTCAATCAACAACATGGTCAATTAGCATGGATTTGATCATTTATATACCTTGAGGTAGAGGAAATAATTACATCTATGGTGTAGTTGATAGGTTGACTAAGTATGCTCGACCCAGTGGGCTAGCTCAAGTGGTTGAGTGCTATAAGTTGTGAGAAGAAGGTTTGGGATTAAATCCCCGGGTGGCTATACATTGCTATATAAGGTCCTCATTTGATGTCCCCATCGGGTTAGCTCTGTAATCAGAGCGAATGGAGCGTGACCCCTTCGGATGGCCCCCTATGATTTATTCTCGTGGACGTAGCAGCCCCGCTGGGGGGTTGTGAACAAAAACATAAAAAAAGGTAGACTAAGTATGCTCATTTTTAGGGGTCTATTAAAAGCTTCGTGAAAAATAGAAAAGACCGAGGCTAAGGTTAATGATCATTAAGGATTAGTTAGGGTTGGTGAAAAAAAGAAATTAAAATAAGAAAAGATGAGGATGAAAAGGTATGATAATGGGTAATCTAATAAAATAATAATGGGATAAATGCTTTCCAAAAACTCAAAAAGAATGAGGCTTATGTGGAAAATAGGAGATACGGTTAATGACCGAGATGGATTAGATGGATTAGTTGAGATTGGGGAGTGAAAAGTATGAAAAGATAAAGAACTTAGTAAATTAAAATGGGATAAGTGATGAGAAGATGGAATTAATAAGAGTTGGAAAAAGATAGGAGAGCATGGTAATTTAGGAAAAATAATAAACTAATAAATAAGAAGAGGAATTAAAAAGAGGTAAGTATAGGATGTTGAGCACGTAAATTAAAATAAGGCTCAAGAAAAATAACCAGAGACTAGAGGCGAGAACCTAAGGAAGACAATGATAAATAGAGGGAGGATGATACAAGAGTCAATAATAGAGCTTAGGAAGGGGGACTATGAATATGAAAGGGAGATTAAAAAATAATGGATTGGGAGGGGGATGAGGTCAATTTATTATGATAAGATGGGGCGTAATATAGACGGAAAATGGAAGATTAAGAAAAAGGAGAGGGTGGTTTAGGACAAAGGGGATTTATTCAAGCAAAGATGATTGATGATGGGTTTCCAAGACTGCATCATCTTGTATCCATTATCTCGATTAAAGTTGTTGGGATGTTTTTTTATTTAAAAGGGTTCTACGATGAGACAATATGAGTAATGAGGATTGAAGCTAAGATTTTGGCTTGGTCAAAGTTTGATGCTGTGGGAGTACTCGACTATAACATATTTAGAGAGAGAGTTGTGAAAGGTATTAGCAATATATTCTCTTAGACCAATTTGGATTGGTTTTCCTATCTATCTAGCATAATATTTGTTGCAAGAGCAAGGAATTTGGTAGACGCCTTAGGAGAGGAGAGTTGGATTTATCTTTAATACTCCAGAATAACTATTTAAGTCGTCTATGAGATTTGAGTAGGGTTTTAATATTTTATATATGTGGCCAATGATGCCTTGAATATATGGATTGAAGATGAGACTTTGAGGAGGGTTTTTGAGGGGGATTTCTTGTGTTTATGATGGAGGGAAAAGTAAAAGGATTTATTGATATGGGTTAGGGAGTAGCCATTAGTTAGGAAGTCTCTAGTCAGGAGGGATATTTCGATTTGAATATGTTGGGATCAAAGACGCGAATAGCTCTAGAGATGAGGGGTTTAAGCACAACATATTTCTAGGAAGGTTGATGATGGGATTGGGTATGCATGTACCTATAAATGGAGTTTTTCTTTCTAGAAACTTGATGTGAAAGAGATCCATCCAACTGCTAGGTATCAAGTACATCTAGGAAGGGGATATAGTTATCTCGTTGAATTTCCATGGTGAACTAGATATGGGTAGAAATGTCATTAAGATGGTTGCAAGAGGAGTCAAGGGAGGAGAAACCATGAGGCCAAATGACAAATGTCTCGTTGACAAAGTGATGTTAGCATTTGGGTTTGATGTGGAATTTGGTAATAGCTAATGTTTCTAATTCGTCCATGTATATATAGGCAACCACTAGGGACAAGAATAATCCCATGGCAATAACTTCAATTTGTTCATAGAATTTTCCTTTGAATCTGGAAAAAGTTGAGTTGATGCAAATCTTGATAAAACTTAAGGTTTCAAAATCAACAAACTTGACAATGAGATCAACATCCTATCCTCACCTCTTTTTAATTCTATTTATTTCTTAGTTTATTGTTCCTTCTCAATTGTCCTTCTCTCCCTTCTTTTACATGGATCTCATTAATTCCATCATTTCCCTCCATCCCCTTATCTTCTCATCACCTATCCCATTATTAATATATTAATTTACTTATCTTTTCATAATTTTCCTTTCTTATTTAATTTATTTCAACTCACCAAAACTAATCCACCCTCAATCATTAACCTTATCTCCTATTTTTCACTTAAGCCTCATTCTTTTTGAATTTCTAGAAAGCAGTTATCACATTATTATTTTATTGAATTATTCATTTCTTTACCGTTTTCATCCTTATCATTTCTTATTTTAATTTATTTCCTCTCACTAACCGTAACTAATCCTTAATGGTCACTAACCTTCTCTTCTATTTATTTCACCTTAGCTTCATTCTTTTCTATTTTTCACAAAGCTTTTAACAAACCCCTGATGATGGTTAGAGTGCCAAGTCAGAACATCAAGACAGTTAAATTCTTAATCCATAAGACATCACAACATGTCCAACTAAGGAAATATGCACTTTGAAAATACTCACTTTATTGACATGGATTCCATTGATAAGACTTCACAACTTGTTGAGCTATTCAATTAGAACATACATAGGTTCTGGAAAGAACTATTTAAACTTATTGGTACCATCTTGAGCCCAAGTACAAGTTATCACCTTCAAATATATGGACAAACGAAAACAATAAACATATCCCTACAGGGTATTTGAGAAACTACGTTGTATATCAACACACTTAATGGTCGTAAGTGTTGCATTTGGCGGAGAATCGATACCATACAACATAGCATACATCCATTGGAGTGCCGCTATTTAAGACCCTTTACAGTTATGACCCTCGCTCACTAATGTATTTGACCATTGAAGAGCCCCAAGAGCCTACAATTAAGGATTTCCTATAGGAAAGTCAATAATATTGAAGCTACTAAATGAGAACCTCAAATTGGCACAACAGAAGATGAAATCCCAAAAAGGTCGAAATTACATTGAGCCAGAAATTCAAGTGGGAAATTAGGACTTATTAAGATTACGACCTTATAAGAAAAAAATGTTCAAAGATAAGTGAATGGAGAAACTAGTACCTAGTTATTATGAGCCTTATAAGGATTTAGCAAATGTGGAGCATATTCCATTTAGTTTATAGATGCCAGCATGGTATTAATTACTAAAAAGTGTATTTATCCCTTATTCAAAGGTCAAAAGAGATAGCATGGTATTAATTACTAAAAAGTGTATTTATCCCATATTCAAAGGTCAAAAGAGATAGCATGGCAAATTAACTATACAATTATCTTAGATATTAAAATAGGGGGATTGAAGTGTGTTGTTGCAGGTAGTTGAAGAAACCTGCGTCACTGAGGAGGTTGAGCTTATCCAGCATGTATGTTCATGTTGGTTAAGCCAGTTGGCTGGCATGGGTCAAAGAGTTCATGGACGGAGTTCCTCCCGGATGCCGGATTTTTTTGAAACTTCCGGCTGTAGCCCAATTTAATGAAAGTTGTATCAAGCGGCAGCTTGGGTGTCCTCTCAGCCGTCACCCATGTCCCGAGGAGCAGAAGGCGCCATTCCGCAGCTACTATGCCCTCTCTCACTGCCAATCACCAACTGGCTTGGGATGTGGGTGCTGGCAATGGCCAGGCTTCAGTTTCTATAAGTTCTTTTCAACCTCTTCTTTCGCTTCACATTGTTTGTCCCTTTTCCATATGAAATTACGAGTTCTTGACCAGTGCTAATGGAAGTATATTGAGAGTGTAGATTGCAGAGCATTACGAGCAAGAAATCCTATGCTTTACTCCTTCAGGGTTTCTTTTCTTCCTGTATCCACTTTTTCTCTTCTCTGCGCCACAGTGTTGGCTTTCAATACCTTGTTCTCTTTCGTTTTATTGAAGTGCAGAATAAGCCCATATGTTTTGAATTTGATTGTCTTGCTTACCTTTAGTGCTGTTCTGCTTGCAATCCAATCCAAGAGCGAAAGGCCAGAAGGAGTGAAAAAAGGTCACTTCGTTTTGGGCTTTGTTTGCACTGTTGTAGCCTCTGCCAGCTATGGCCTCGTACTCACGCTGTTCCAGATCCTGTTTCGAAAGGTTGCAAGGAAGCAAGATTTTATGGTGGTTTTGGTGACGTAGGCACTGGTTTTCTTGGTTGCGGCGTTGATTTGTACAGTGGGTTTGTTGAGTAGCAGATATTTTCGATACCTGGTCTCCGAGTCCCGTCGTTTTAGGTCAGGGAAAGTGGCATACTACATGACTTTGTTGTTGTGTGCTCTAGCAGCTCAAACATTTTACCTGGGGATGTTTGGCCTCATTTTCTTGGTTTCTTCATTGTTTTCTAATGTTATAAGTGCCGTGACGTTGCGTGTCATTCCCATTCTCGCTGTGTTTTTGTTCCAAGAGAAACTGGACGCCGTGAAGATAATTGCCATGTTCATGGGCCTTTGGGGTTTTATTTCATATGGTTTTGGAGGATACCACGATTCCAACTCCAAGGATGCTGCTCCCGGTTCCCTGGCAACTTCCGAGTGAAGTTTTTCAAGGGTTTTCTTTGGTGAATTCTTGTTCAGGATCGTTTGTCTGATTTGGAGTCTTTTAAATGCAAAAGTTAGCTAGTTAATGTCTCATACATTTGGGTTTTTAAACAAGAGCTGCTGTTTGGTTTTTTTTTAAGGCTCTTAAATCCGTGTAAACAAGAGCTGCGGTTTGGTTTTCTAAGGCTCTTAAATCTGTGTAA
>LPNX010806242.1:405567-426493 GCA_001517045.1 Pseudotsuga menziesii | reverse complement strand
CTCTACAACATTGCATTCTTTCATTCCTTTCTCAATCCAATATAGATGTTACCATTTTATCTAAAAAGCTAAGCTACCTAAATCTTACAAAACCTTGATGTTAAACACTATTAATTTGTTTATATAGAGATATATAAACTCAAATTAATTAAAACCAACATAGATCCATCTAAAAGGGGATCTAAAAAGGGGATCTACCAAGCACTTACAGGATGAAATCTTTCAAGGTGCAAACCCTTTTTTAAAGTGGAAATGTTAGTAAATGTGTAATCCAATGTTTATGGTTTTAGCTTATCTAATTTATGTTGTTTTATATATATGCAATTCTAAATCATTTAAATTTAAATTAAGCCGACATGTTATTTTTAATAATTTTTTTTAATAAAGGACATGTGTCAACTCTAGATGAGCACAAAAAGAGTTACACATCTCTCTCTTCCTAGGCTGTAGAATGCACCTCTTCAATACAAAATACACCTCTTGAATGGAATTAAAAAAAATTAAACATAAATATTTTTTATGAAAGAATTTCTATCATTCAATCAATAGAGAAATTTTAAATTTGATTTACACATAGTTGGGACTTTCTCAAAATTTAGATTTTAAAATAGGTTGCACCTCAATAAATTTAGTATATTCCATTTAAAGTATATACTAAACACAGCTCTGGTTTACACAGATTTAAGAGCCTTAGAAACCAAACCGCAGCTCTTGTTTACACTGATTTAAGAGCCTTAAAAAAAACCAAACAACAACTCTTGTTTAAAAAGCCAAATGTATGAGACATTAACTAGCTAACTTTTGCATTTAAAAGACTCCAAATCAGACAAACGATCCTGAACAAGAATTCACTAAAGAAAACCCTTGAAAAACTTCACTCGGAAGTCGCCAGGGAACCGGGAGCAGCATCCTTGGAGTTGGAATCGCGGTATCCTCCAAAACCATATGAAATAAAACCCCAAAGGCCCATGAACATGGCAATTATCTTCACGGCATCCAGTTTCTCTTGGAACAAAAACACAGCGAGAATGGGAATGACACGCAGCGTCACGGCACTTATAACATTAGAAAACAATGAAGAAACCAAGAAAATGAGGCCAAACATCCCCAGGTAAAATGTTTGAGCTGCTAGAGCACACAACAACAAAGTCATGTAGTATGCCACTTTCCCTGACCTAAAACGACGGGACTCGGAGACCAGGTATCGAAAATATCCGCTTCTCAACAAACCCACTGTACAAATCAACGCCACAACCAAGAAAACCAGTGCCTACGTCACCAAAACCACCGTAAAATCTTGCTTCCTTGCAACCTTTCGAAACAGGATCTGGAACAGCGTGAGTACGAGGCCATAGCTAGCAGAGGCTACAACAGTGCAAACAAAGCCCAAAACGAAGTGACCTTTTTTCACTCCTTCTGGCCTTTCGCTCTTGGATTGGATTTGCAAGTAGAACAACGCTGAAGGTAAGCAGCACGATCGAATTCAAAACATATGGGCTTATTCTGCGCTTCAATAAAATGAAAGAGAACAAGGTATTGAAAGCCAACACTGTGGCACAGAGAAGAGAAAAAGTGGATACGGGAAGAAAAGAAACCCCGAAGGAGTAAAGCATAGCATTTCTTGCTCGTAATGCTCTGCAATCTACGCTCTCAATATAATTCCATTAGCACTGGTCAAGAACTCGTAATTTCATATGGAAAAGGGACAAACAATGTGAAGTGAAAGAAGAGGTTGAAGAGAACTTACAGAAACTGAAGCTTGGCCATTGCCAGCACCCACATCCCAAGCCAGTTGGTGATTGGCAGTGAGAGAGGGAATAGTAGTTAGGGAATGGCGCCTTCTGCTCGTCGGGACATGGGTGACGGCTGAGAGGACACCCAAGCTACCGCTTGGTACAACCTTCATTAAATTGGGCTACAGCCGGAAGTTTCAAAAAAATCTGGCATCCGGGAGGGACTCCGTCCATGAACTCTTTGACCCACGCCAGCCAGCTGGCTTAACCAGCATGAACGTACATGTTGGATAAGCTCATCCCGCTGAGGATGGAAACCATGGGACGATGAATCTAGGTGATCTCTACGCCAAAGAAGAGAGAGACATACTAGTAGAACTCAAGTTTTCAGCCGTAAAATCTGTATCAAACCCTATGAATTTAATCTCTGTGAGTTGCCTCTTCAAAGATCCCATCTCACAGAGAAGTTTCCATTCAAGAGAAAAATCTTTTTCAATTTTGCATCTGGAAAGCTCCGGTTGCTTTAAATTTCGAAGTGGAGAAGGAAAGGAACCGTCTCAGAACAGCTCAAGCAATAGCCGAGGCGAGAACGCTGGACAACCAGGGCGAGATGTCAGGTGCACAAAGGGTTCTTCAGAATGCCAAAATTGAATTGCAACAGACTCGAACCAGCGACCACTCACTTTCCCTTGCTCTCGAAGCAGAAATTACAGAGATTCAGGAAAGGATGTCAAACAAGCAAACCTACTAGTAGGCTTCAAATTGGAAGCCTTCATAGCTCTTCAAAGGCCATTTTAAACGTCATAGAAGGCCACAAAAAATTTTCCCATGCAAAAAAATTTAGTTTCATTTCTAGCTCTTCAATAATGAAAATGAGTAAGCCTGAGTAAATTTGCAACAGAAGGGCAGCTAAAAAAATTGCCTTTCCAGGGGTTTTGATTCAGTGGACTATGGGAGAGTCCAGACTCAGAGTTTGCCCAAGTGCCCTTGAATAGTCGGATCATGGATGAGGATCTTGGTCCCAATCAACACGGACCACGGTGGGCCACTGGGATGCCTAGTGTCAAGTTCAACCCGACGATTCAGGATTATGCCTCGGGATTCGATGTTCACTTTCAAATAATTTAATGACATTAGCATGCATTAATGATTCACCAACTTCATTAAATCTTGGTATGAGATGATGCCACCTACCAACTCGGTTTTCCATCTGTCATCTTATTGTTCACCAAGTCACGTGATCTCACAACTTATAAGTCACTTGAGTATTTGAGTATATGGTGTGAAATTAAATTCTCATATGAGTCATATCTATGGATGGTGAATTGATTTGATAACCCTCCATTGTCAAGGCTCTGCAAGGAAAAACTAATGGTGTTGTTTTTTGGGTTACAAATTACAAGTTGTAATTTACAATGTCTTGAGCAATCTTTTCTATATTTGAACCTAACCTGGTCCAATGGGTATGTAAGTTTCCAGACCAGGGTTTCACCCAATGCTAGACATTTCTATTATGACCACCACAAGATAGGGATGACGAATCTTTGGTAGAAGGATAGTAGCACACCACCCTTTGTTTGTGCTCACGAATCGTATCCTATACTAGTTAGTCTAGGATTGTAGGATTTATTCCAATTTCCATTCATTTACTCAAGTCAGAATCATTCGAATTAGCACTCGCAGTCTCTCACTGTCCACCTAGGTCGCTTAGTCTACCTGTATCATTGGAGGAAGGGGGTTAGGCAGTAGAGACAAAGGAAACTGGAATGGGGGGCCATCCAGAGAGAAGGGTTATACAATATGCATATAGTCAGCTCTAAGCAAAACAAAAGAATTTGTCATATACCTAACTGAAGATTGTCATTACTTAATCTGTCGGGATGCTTACGTGGTAAGTCTTGCGCCTGAGCTGTTTATGAGGGATTCCTATGACAACAATGGATACAATTTGGAGAGGCTCGTTTCCATCATTATACCACTAATGAATTGGTCCTGCAAATATCGCTATTACGTCTCCCCTCCTCACTTACCTCACCTTTTGACTTGAGTCCTCTTCTTCTTCTTCCTCTTCCTCCCATGGGATCTCTGATCTACGCCATGAGCGCCCTCATAATGAAGAATGATCTCTAAAAGTCTCTGGAAAAAAAAACATTATTTTGGGTTTACGAGTATAGGACAGTTGGAGGTTGAGACTCAGACTCTCAACTCTCCAATTCTATGCTTTAGTGTCTCCCTAACTTCTATTTCCTCTAGAAGATTATGCAGAGCTAAGCTGTCGACTTGGTTGTCATGAATTTATAGGTATGTATAGCATTTTGCACTTGTGTAACATGTTATATGTGGATAAAAGTTAAATGTGTTGCTTGTTGGATTTCCTTCTGGTTCTATAAATATAAGGGTTTAAAATTTCTCCATCCAAAATGTTGTTTGAAATTTGTAATGTATTATCTAACTGTGTCCTCCAGACTAAGTCTCGAATACTCAATAGATGTAACTTAAAAAAACCCAATATTTAAATGAAATCAAAACCAAAATAGTGTATAGTTTTCATAGTCTAGGACCACAACTTTGTTTGGGCGGAGGAGCAAGAAGAAAGAGCGTTGCATTTGAGTTCCAAATCTGTCAATGTTATTTATCTGTCGTGAATTGTAAACATTAGGTTGAAAGAAAGAACAATATTTGAATACAAGTGTTTGAATTATTCCATTTTCCTTAATGAAATCCAAAGGTTGAAAGGATAAAATATTTAACAACCGACGCTGTAAATGTTGTAGACTCTGACCCCTTTGTTTTCCTGTCATCCTTCTAATAATGGAAACAAGAAGTACAAATTGTCTACCAATATATCTAAACAAGGGAATCCCTCGACGGGCGTTCATGAATGAGGGATTGGGAGTGCAGTGAGCTAGAAAAGAACATGATTTCAACATCCTTGCTGTCGCAAGCCTCCCAAACGTGTTTTTATGATTCGTCTTCCTTATTGACTATGGTAGACACTAGACACCCAACTTGTAGTGATATTTGTTGGAGAATTTTAAGTTCTTCCTTATAGTGGACTAATAAATACTTAACCTTTTCGATAGGGTTGATAAACTTGATATAGATTGGAGGGACTATACATAATCTACCTAAAATTGGGGCTTTTGTTTGATCAATTCAAATTGGGGTATAAACTTGATATGCATTGGAGGGACTATCCATAATCCACCTAAAATCGGGGATTTTGTTTGATCACTTTGAATTGAGCATCTGGGGAGGACGTGATTCAATTCTAAAAATAACCATTGAATTTAGGGTTAATAAAAAAAGTTGCTTCCTAAAAGCATTAGGTATTACATTCTGAGTTTTTTCTTTTAGGCAGGCCCAATCACACTTGACCAATAGAGCCACCATCAAGCGGAATCAATCCTCCATTCAAAGGTCCTTCCAAATTCCAATGCCTTATTTTATCAACGACCTAACAACTGAGTATTTCACCGGCATGGCAGAGTTGTCCCTTATCTAAGTTCAAAAAACTATATTCTCCAAGGACTAGGAGAGTAGATACTGCTTTAGAAATGTATGGACTCTCATTAGCTAAAATAATAATGATTTTGTATCCGCACATGTGTCTCCATATTTGTATGAGATCTTTCTCCATGACATGAATGGCGGAATATGTCTCAATGGTTTATAATGTGAATCGTGTGAGGTCCATAGAGATGTGAATTATAGGTTTCCACACAATAATAGAGTGTGCAATATAGTCATCTCTTGTGGGCTCTGGGAGGTTAAATAAATAGTTGTTGCTCCTAAAACATTTAGGTGTTGGCAATGATTTTCTTTTCAATTTCTGATTTACAATTAGTTTGTGTGCATATGAAATCCATAAACCATAATAGAACAAAAAAAAACGAAAGTTTAAAAAATACTTGATATTTGTTGGAGAATTTGAAGTGTTTCCGTAAAATTACTAGGATAATATGTCAATATTGGAGAGACTTGTTTTTTTATTTATTTCCAATTTCTAGGATTTATATAATTAAGGGTATAGAAGGTATTTACTTTATGAAGATATCCCCTACATTAGGGAGGCCACATGGATAAGAACGTGTAATGTATGCATTGGATGTAAACCATTTCAATTTGTATTGAATTTGGTTCTTTCTTTGTGCTCCCTCCCTTACTATAATCTACCTACTCACCTACTCTTGCATATGTCAAGGATAGATAGATTTGTTCATGAATAGATAGATTGAACCATTATAGGCACTACGAGCATTCCAACTCAATTTCATTACATTATAGGAACTACATGCGCTGAAAGCAATATATACGGAGAGGAGAGTTTGTTATTACATATGTAAGATAACTTGTCTTTCATGGTGCATTTAACCTAGAGGGGTATATCTCCCTCTTACTATTGTGACTAGTCTCAATGACTATTCCTTTGGGGTACGCACTTATTGCTTCAAAATGATTTTATTTTCATTTCCAATTTCCAATAAGTTTGTGTACATTTGAAATTGACCATAAACTATAAATTATAATAGACAAAAAAAATTACCTTTGAATATGAAAATAATAAAAGAGATGAATTGCTTAAAAAGAAAACGTTTTTTTACCATAATTGAAATGATTTACATTGTTCAAAGTGATTCCTCTCTTCAATTATTGCACTGTTCTTTAATTAAATCCAGGTTGAATTTTATTAAAAAAAAATTAGATAGCAATACAAGATTAGTTGTAGTAGATTAATCTCAAAGTTTTATTTATTTTTATTAGAATTATGTCTTTCAGGTTATACTAGAGTAAATGGGATATGATAATTTAGGTTACTTTTTTACATTAAATATTTCTTATGTTATGGCCAATAACTCACTAATTATTAAAAAATCCTCTTAAATTATTCTTTTATATAAAAATTTGTAGTATTTCTAGGTGTTGCAGCTGCAACCGTTCTCCCCAAATCTCTTAAATTTTGGGCCCCTCCTCATGATGGAATATTGCTTCAGGTTGTTTTATCCTTGATTGTTGATCATGTTTTAAGTTTGGATATTTTTAACGATTTATATGCAACATGTTCCCGGAATTTGTTTGTGTTTGAATGTTGCAGCGGGTTGTAGAGTTGAGTTTAGTATTGATAATTGTTCTTTTATGGGTCGTCGTTGTGGAGGTATAGTAGGTTTCTGGCCGTTATTGATTTTTAAAGCTATCTAAACACTTAGAATCTTTATATTGATCGGGAGTCATTCTTGTTGGGTCAGAAGCCGGAGCCTTTTCGCTTCCGCCGTTGCGGAACCCAGAGTAGTTTAGCACCCGAAGTCCAAATCTTCCCGACTACCGATGCGTGTTGATTTGATTTAGCCGCGTACCCGAAGCCATTTTTCTTCCGCCGTTGCGGCTGGGGAAGTCATTTGGCTTTCGAAGTGCAAATCCGTCAGACTTCTGATTGTGCATCGCATGGCTCTAGCCTTCTCTTTTCTGCCGTTGCGGCTCTCAAAGTCATTTGGCTTCTGAAGTGCAAATCCGTCCGACTACCAATTAAATCCTCTCCCACCCGTGTTGCGCGTAGATTTAGCCTTCTCGTTTCCACCGTTATGGCTAGGCAAAGCCTTTGGCTTCCGACGTCAGTATCCTTTCGATTTCCGCGGTAGTGTACCTGGCCATTTCTTGTGGGATAGCCGTTTCAGTTTGTTTAATCTACTGTTTCATTTTATAACGTAGCCCCAATGAGTAATACACTTGGATTAATTGCAGGTAGACGTGAGGAACTAATGTGCGAAGACGTAAAGGATTAGTCTGGCAAGGATCGAAAAGAAACCGACCGGATCGCTAAAAGGGCCATCGAAGCAGAAGACAAAGTCGATAATGATAAAGGCACGAACCTGACTGTTTGTCCATTACTAAAACGTTCCTAAGTGTATACAGACAACATAGAAGAAGATGGAGCATTGGAAGAATTGGAAGGTCACACGTTTGGGGGGCAGCCCAAACGATCGGCTGCTGTAGTTTAAATACTTGAAAGTTAGAATTTAGAAAGGACTTTTTCCCTGGAAGAACTTGTAACCCATTTGCTTGTAAGAGGAACTATTTCGTTTTACAATCAGAAACTGCAACTTTTGCCTGCTGGAGAAAGCGAAATGTGGAATGTATCAATGAGATTAAATGAACAATGTTGAAGGGGAACTATTTCGTTTTCAGCTGTGTTTCATTAACTGTGAGAGTGTTTAACTTCATGAACCTATGTTCTTGTTGAATGCTTTTTTTTTTTCAGTATATTTCATGATGTTTTCCATTGTGAGTGATGAATGTTGTTCATAAAACAATGGGCTAACTGGTTGTTAAAAAATATGCAATTGTTCATGTGTCTTGAAAGAAGTATCAGCTATCTGTAACTTTTCATTATGCATGTGCAAAATATATTACTCACCAATGAATGATAATCCTGCTCCCTAGGGATAGTTTAGGTAGTTAGTTCATTTTCTTGTTGTATGCGATTTGGATGCTTGTGAGCCTTAAGACGAGAGGTAAGAACCTGCGCATCACATTATGACTGTTCCTCGCATCTTTATCACCCTGCATTGTTAATTAGGCACTTGCATATCATACTTAAGTCAAAAAATACAAAATTACACGGTGGACCGGGCCACAACTGGTAAAGCCCTTGTTTTTTGTTACTTTGACCTACGGTAGCTGAACCGCAAACCGGACGGATTCCCCATTCCAAACAGTCACGGGATAGTTGGGAACATTGACTGGGGAGAATACCTTATTGTTGTTGCCTGTGAATTTCCAGGCCTCAACAGTTTTGGCGCTAGAAGGAGGGCCGCCAGTGTATGGCTGGCCGAGGAAACCCATTTTCCCGAGATTATTCCACCGGTAATAGTTCTGAAAGCAGTGGGTTTCATAATCCAATTCCGAAAGAAAGAGAACATCTATATTCTATTGGCAACGAAATTGTGAATGATCTGAGAAGACACACCAGGGCGTATGTAAAGAAGATTGGAGGATTTCCAATCATCCCTGAATTGCCCTGAAGAGAGTATAAAAGGAAAGATCGTCCTATAGCGGAAGACTCAGTGTTGGTTGGAGACTGGGAAGAGCTTGTAGAAACAGCCTTACAAGAAGTTGTACTACCTTTGAACCAAGAATGCCCAAATACCCCTCACAGTTCTCCTGCTCGCACTCCTATTGGCTCACCTCCTCACTCTCCACCTAGACTCATGGCAGGAGTAAATGCTAATCCACCACCTAACCCACCTAATCCACCACCTGCATGGAGAGCTAGATCACCATTAAACCTGACACCTCCATTACACAACCTACCTCAAGCCTTTGACAAGATGTTGCCCAAGTTCGACCCAAATGAGAAAATACTAGTAGATGATCATCTACAAAGTTTTTATTTGGCAATTGAAGGATTAAGGGCCGGGGAATATGAAGACGTAGTCTACAGACTTTTCCCGCATACCCTTAAAGGAGCTACAACGTCATGGTACTTTGGATTGCCTGCTAACTCTATCCCTGATTGGGATACCTTCGAAAGAATTTTCAGAAGTAAGTATGCAACTCAGAAAACTCATGCAGCTCTCATGAAAGGGCTATGCGCATTGAAGAAAGAAAGAAAAGAAAAGGTGCACAGTTTCACACAAAGGTTTGCAACATATCTCAAGAATTTCTCTGAAACAGATAAACCTTCGGACAAAGTATTGATTGAATATTATACTTCAGCTTTAGGCCCTGATTTGGCCATGTTTGCCAAAGGTAGGGCCAAGCCTACTTTGACAGAAACCTATGAAGAGGCAGAGGTAGTGGAAGCTGAAAGAGAAAGTATTGAAGATTATCCAGAACAATCAGGAGAGAAAGGTGCAGGAAGAAAAGTCTCCAGATTTGGAAAATATGGCCAAAATGATGCAGAAGCTTTCCAAAAAAATCATAGATTTGGAGAAAGAGAAGGAAACACAAAAGTTTAATAAGCCATATTATAAGAAAAGAGAGAACAACCATAAGTCTCAACCTCCTCCTCACAATACTGCATCTATGAATTTAACAGAGGTAGGCATGGACAATTTCTGCACTTTCCACCAACAGCCACACTCTGAAAAGAATTGTCCTCAATGGATAAATTTGATGACGTTGGTCATGAATCAGCGCTTGGATTCCAGATTAACAGAAGAGGGAGCTGAAGAAAGAAAAGAAAATACTACTTCAACGAAAGAGTAGGAAGAGAAAACTATGGTTTTGTGGGATTCTGTTTCATTATATGATGCTGAAGAAGAAAAGAATCAGGGGTACAAGGATGTCATGGAAACCAACGTGGCAACAAGGAGCCAAGGGCCAATTAAAGAAAACAGTCTCATTTTACCAAAGATTAAAAGGCTGCAAAGAAATGTAAAGAGATTTCAAAATAAATCCTTGGCTGATAAGATCCCAGAATTCACTATTACCAGCCAAGATCCGAAGCAAAATAATACGTTGGCTAGGCCAGAGGAAGGAAATATGAATGCTGATAAACCTCATCCCATTGAGCAGCCGATGGATTATGACATTGTGGAGGATTTAAAGAAGGTAAAAGCGAATGTTCCACTATTCGAAATGTGTAAAGTGCCCCAGCAAAAAGAAATACTGTTGAAAGCACTTGAAGCATCGGATGAGAAGCTTCCCACGGACAATCAGCCTCAGGAAGAAGAAGAAATCGGAGAAACCAACGTTGGAGGTAAGTCTAAAAGCAAACATCCACCTTTCCTCCTCACATTTGAAATTTTTAATCATAACATGCACAATTGTATGGTAGACTCAGGGGCGTCAGTTAATGTCATGCCCATATTAGTCTGTAAAAAGATCAATGGGCAGCCTAAGCCATCCACGTGGAGGGTTGTTTAGTTGGATAGGACAGATGTAAAGGTAATTGGTGAAATGGAAGATGTCCTAGTCCGTTTGGCATCCAATGGCAAAGTATGCCAAGTTATTAACATCGTAGTAGCTGATATACCAGACGCTTACGGTCTTGTCCTGAGCAAAGATTGGTCGGCCAAATTAAATGGATATTTCACCTCAGATTGGTCGCAACTGTGGTTTCCATACAAAGGGAGTCCGAACCAGATTAAGATTTTAAGGGAGCCTCACATGAGATACAATGTTACTCAACTGAATGAGAAGAATGAAACAGTGGATTCTGTATTGGGAAACTATTTTATTGAGTTAGAACTAGGAAATTACCAAGCAGAAGAAGCCAGCAACACATCAGACACTCAGCCTGATCTCCTTCGTTTCTCGCAGGCTGATGAGATTGACTGTAAAATAGTAGACTTAGCAGTAGGAGTAGATTCACCTTCAGTAATTAGTGATTTTTGGACTTTGTTTTTTGATGGCTCTAAGACATTAGAGGGGTCAGGGGCTGGCTGTGTCCTGATCGCCCCCCAGAAGAATAAACATTTTCTTTCATGTAGATTAGAGTTTGATTGTACTAATAATACAACTGAGTACGAAGCACTGGTGCAGGGACTAAAGAAAGCGATTGAATTAAAGGTAAGTAATCTAAAAGTTTTTGGAGATTATGAAATTATTGTGAAACAAATACGGAATCAAATACATTGTGTTTCCCCTCACTTAAAGGCTTACCAGAATGAGGTATGGGATTTGCTTAAATGTTTTAATGCATTCAATATTATTTCAATTCCAAGGCTTAAAAACGCGGCAGCTGACCTGTTGGCCACATCAGCCGCTAGGCTTGTACCCACTAATAATCGATGTTCTGTTGAACTGCTTTTCAGGCCCTCAGTACCGAATATGATCACCAACTTACGAGTGTTCGACGATGATCAACAAATAATAGAATGCTTGACAAATGACAAGGTCTTTAAATGAGCCATTATAGATGATGAGGAACATCAGGCCGAGATGAAATATGACAATTTCATTCCTAAAGGTGTCAGAACGTTAGAAAAAATGTTCGATTTAAATGAAAAGTTCAAAAGACCAGCCAACGTGAAGACCCACATCTCATCTCTACAGTTCGAGCTGATAAATTTAGGGACTGAGACGAATCCCAAATTTGTGAATCTTGGCAAGTGTTGTTCACCAACAGAAAGAGACAAATTCATCAGTCTATTTAAACAATATAAAGATGTTTTCGCATGGATGTACGAAGATTTGAAAACATACGACACCAGCATCATCAAGCATGTCGTCCCCATTAAAGCAGGCATCAAGCCATATCAGCAACCGTTAAGAAAAATGCATCCAAAATTGGAACCGCTGATTCAGAGTGAAGTGAATAAATTATTGGATGCTAGAATCATTTTCAAAGTCAGACACTCTGAGTGGGTATCAAACTTGGTACCAGCAATAAAAAAATCTGGAGAGATTAGACTCTGCGTGGATTTCAGGAACTTAAACCGTGCATCAGACAAAGATAACTATCCTGTCCACCCATGGAGAAATTGCTACAAATGGTCTCTAGGTCTGAACTGTTTTCATTATTAGATGGTTTCTTTGGATACAATCAAGTGTTAGTAGCCGAGGAAGACAGATTAAAGACAACGTTCAGGACCAAATGGGGAACCTTTGCCTACAAGAGAATGCCCTTTGGGCTTATAAATGCTGGAGCAACCTTTCAGAGAGCTATGGACATAGCTTTCCACGGATTGATTGGCTGAAATGCTGTAGCATACCTTGACGATATTACAATATTCTCGAAGCAAAGAAAAGAGCACGTGTTTCACTTAAGGCAAATTTTTGAACGCTGTCAGAAATACGGAATCTCACTCAATCCTAAGAAGTGTGTGTTCGCTGTCACGGAGGGCAAGTTGCTGGGTCACATAGTTTTGAAGAAAGGAATCTCTATAGATCCAGAAAGAATTATGGCTATTGAACAAATCCCCTTGCCCCATAATAAAAAGGGGATGCAATCATTTATGGGAACGATAAACTTCGTGCGAAGATTTGTGCCTGATTTTGCTCAGATTGTCAAACCACTACAACAGATGGTGAAGAAAAATGCACTATTCAAGTGGACTGAAATTGAGAAGAGCGCTTTCAGCAAAATCAAAACTGCTGTCGCACACGCACCATCCCTGAAAAGCTCAGATTTCGACAAATATTTTATCTTGTATACCTTTGCATCTGATGATTCACTAGTAGCTGTGCTCACCCAAAAGGAAGATGGGGGGGATGAATTCCCAATATCCTTTATGAGTACTGGTCTGCAGGGGGCCAAATTGAACTACCCAGCTATTGATAAACAAGCTTACGCTGTATTCAAGGCAGTAAAACAATTCAGGCCTTATATTTTAAAAAATAGAACCAAGGTAATCGTCCCCTACCCAGCTGTAAGGTCTCTTCTTATACAGAAGGAGTTGGGAGAAAGAAGAGGCAGCTGGGTAACAGCTCTTCAAGAGTATGACCTTGAATTCAAGCCAGCATCTATAGTTAAAGGACAAGGGTTATGCAAACAGATGACTGAAAATGGAAAAAATGAAGAACACGCCTGGGAAGATGAAGCCGAATTACATGTAATGGAGGTATGTCCTTTGTTTACAGCTCCCGAGTCTTGGTATAGAGACCTTGTGCATTACCTGCAGGTAGGAATGTTTCCAGAACATTGGAATTCCAAGCAAAGGAGAGCGCTGCGTCTTAAATCAGCCGCATATCAACTTGTTGAAGGGGTGTTATTCAGAAAGAATTATGACGGGGTTCTTCTCAGATGCTTAGAAAAGGAAGATGCAAAGAAAGTGATGGCAGAATTGCATGACGGTCCTGCTGGAGGACATTATTCAGGGGATACCACAGCCCACAAAATCCTCAAGGCAGGTTACTATTGGCCTATTCTCTTTAGAGATGCACACGCACATGTAAGGAAGTGTGATATTTTCCAAAGGTGTAGTGGGAGACAGCCTAAAGCAGTAGCACCTCTAAAGCCTGTGATGATCACGGAGCCATTCGAGCAATGGGGACTGGATATTATTGGAGAAATAAAACCGAATTCCTCTTTGCAGCACAAGTACATTCTGACTGCTACAGATTATTTCACTCACTGGGTCGAAGCCATCCCACTGCGCAAGATAAATGAAGACGAGGTCATCAGCTTCCTACAAGACCACATCATGACCAGGTTTGGAGTTCCAGTTTCGTTAGTTTTTGATAATTCTAAGTACTTTTCATCAATTAAATTGATTGCTTTTCCTCATGATAAAGGGATAAAATTGCATTATTCTGCTAATTACTATCCACAAGGAAATGGCCTAGCTGAATCCTCCAACAAAAATATGATTAGAATTTTAAAGAAGATTGTGGTAGAAAACCAAAGGAGTTGGCACTCCGCATTACCAAATGCCCTTTGGGCCGATAGGGTCACCCCCAAGTCTGCGATTAGAGTGTCTCCATATACCCTTGTCTATGGTAAAGAAGCCATCCTTCCTCCCAATATCATGATACCATCTTCCATACTAGCTCAAGAGTCTAGGGGGTTGGATGATGAAGTTTTGCAAATAATAATATATAATCTCCTGAAAGAAGAAGAGGCTAGATCTAAAGCCAGAGAACGCTTTAAGCAACAACAGGAGTTAGTTAAGAGATGGTTCGACAAGCATAAAGCTGGAACAAAAGACTTTGAAGTAGGAGACTTAGTCCTCAAATGGGATCACCCCCATGATGAGAAAGGAAAGCACACTAAATTCCAGCAGTTGTGGGTAGGCCCTTATCAGATAGCGGTAAAGCTTGGCCCTTCTACTTATAAGTTGCAAGATCTACAAGGATGGGAAGAGAACTTACCAGTAAATGGTTTGGTCCTCAAACCGTATTTTTCCTGATTTTGTTTGAATTCTTCTGTTTTGTATACAAATAATCTGTTTGGCTGTCTTTTGAGTCATGTTTTACAGTTTGTTTTAGTTTGTTTTTCTTGATTCTAATAAAGGGAATGAACCCGCGGTTGCATAGAGAACATTAAAATGTTTGGGAATGATAAACATTTTTTGGTCTCAGACTGTGTGTTTTGTATAAAATAATTTCTTCCAGTTTAGTCGTTTTCTCGAATAATTCTGTGTGCATTGAAGTCCTGCTTAACTGGGAGTACTATGTTGAGGCTCCATCCACGTCACACTTAAAATGTTCTAAGGAGCGACAGCAGAGGACCCATGGAAAGGAGCAAGGTGAACAGTATATTAAATATAAATGATCCCATGCCAAGAAACGAACGCCGAAAGGCAAATAAAGAGTCAAAACTCCTATGAAAGCATCATAAATCAAAGCAGGTGCTGAATCATAAGTATTAAATTGCCGAAAGATCCTCTCCGTCCATGAGATGAAACTTGAAGTACACCACTCACACAAAAGGACACTATGGGATAGAGGATCCTGAATTAAGATTCGGTAAGAAATGCATGCAGGAGGACTCATATATAAAAGGGACAAAAGTCGAGAAGCACAAAAGTGCTAAAGTGGCATGGGAATGATGAACAAACGAATATTTTTGTTTACCATATGCTACAATCCCATGGGTTCCAAGCTATCAGCTACCTGAAGACAAAGGTAATAATGAAACTCATCCTCTGGCCTCAACAGAGTCATCTGGACTTGAAAATCTTGGTTTCCACTCTCCCAAATTGGACTATTATCAATGATTGAGGGTACACACTTTCGGCATTCGAGAAATCCAGAGAGCTGGAAGAATTCAATAGATGCATTTGTTGTTAAACAGTCTGTCACTCAAAGAATAATCGCCCAGAGATCTAGGTTCACTAGGTAATCGCCAATTGTTGCAGCTACAACTGTTCTCCCCAAATCTCTTAAATTTTGGGCCCCTCCTCATGATGGAATATTGCTTTAGGTTGTTTTATCCTTGATTGTTGATCATGTTTTAAGTTTGGATATTTTTAACGATTTATATGCAGCATGTTTCCGGAATTTGTTTGTGTTTGAATGTTGCAGCGGGTCGCAGAGTTGAGTTTAGTATTGATAATTGTTCTCTTATGGGTCGCCATTGCGGAGGTATAGTAGGTTTCTGGCCGTTATTGATTTTTAAAGCTGTCTAAACACTTAGAATCTTTATACTGATCGGGAGTCATTCTTGTTGGATCGGAACCCGGAGCCTTTTTGCTTCTGCCGTTGCGGAACTTAGAGTAGTTTAGCACCCGAAGTCCAAATCATCATGACTACTAATGCGTGTTGATCTGATTTAGCCGTGTACCCGAAGCCATTTTTCTTCCTCCGTTGCGGCTGGGGAAATCATTTGGCTTCCGAAGTGCAAATCCGTCTGACTTCCGACTGTGCATCGCGTGGCTCTAGCCTTCTCTTTTCCGCCGTTGCGGCTCTCAAAGTCATTTGGCTTCCGAAGTGCAAATCAGTCCGACTGTCGATTAAAGCCTCTCCCGCCCGCGTTGCGCGTAGCTTTAGCCTTCTTGTTTCCGCCGTTACGGCTAGGCAAAGCCTTTGGCTTCCGACGTTAGTATCCTTCCGATTTCTGCGGTAGTGCACCTGGCCATTTCTTGTGGGATAGCCATTTCAGTTTGTATAATCTACTGTTTCATTTTATAACGTAGTCCCAATAAGTAATACACTTGGATTAATTGCAGGTAGACGTGAGGAACTGATGCGCAAATACGTAAAGGAGCAGTTTGGCAAGGATCGAAAAGAAACCGACCAGATCGCTAAAAGGGCCATTGAAGCAGAAGACAAAGTCGATAATGATAAAGGCACGAACCTGACTGTCTGTCCGTTACTAAAACGTTCCTAAGTGTATACAGACAACATAGAAGAAGATGGAGCATTGGAAGAACTGGAAGGTCACACGTTTAGGGGGCAGCCCAAACGATCAGCTGCTGTAGTTTAAATACTTGAAAGTTAGAATTTAGAAAGGACTTTTTCCTTGGAAGAACTTGTAACCCATTTGCTTGTAAGAGGAACTATTTCGTTTTACAATCAGAAACTGCAACTTTTTCCTGCTGGAGAAAGCGAAATGTCGAATGTATCAATGAGATTAAATGAACAATGTTGAAGGGGAACTATTTCGTTTTCAGCTGTGTTTCATTAACTGTGAGAGTGTTTAACTTCCTGAACCTATGTTCTTGTTGAATGCTTTTTTTTTCAGTATATTTCGTGATGTTTTCCACTGTGAGTGATGAATGTTGTTCATAAAACAATCGGCTAACTGGTTGTTAAAAAATCTGCAATTGTTCATGTGTCTTGAAAGAAGTATCAGCTATCTGTAACTTTTCATTATGCATGTGCAAAATATATTACTCACCAATGAATGATAATCCTGCTCCCTAGGGATAGTTTAGGTAGTTAGTTCATTTTCTTGTTGTATGCGATTTGGATGCTTGTGAGCCTTAAGACGAGAGGTAAGAACCTGCGCATCACATTATGACTGTTCCTCGCATCTTTATCACCCTGCATTGTTAATTAAGCACTTGCATATCATACTTAAGTCAAAAAATACAAAATTACACGGTGGACCGGGCCGCAATTGGTAAAGCCCTTTTTTTTGTTACTTTGACCTACGGTAGCCAGACCGCAAACTGGACAGATTCCCCATTCCAAACAGTCACGGGCTAGTTGGGAACGTTGACTAGGGAGAATCCCTTACTGTTGTTTCCTGCGAATTTCCAGGCCTCAACACTAGGTTATAATTAGATATTACATTTAGTTCTGTATTTTATAAAAAATAGGTTAAGTAATTCACAATTTATTCATTAAGAAAAATATTTGATATTAATAAATTTAATTTAGACTTATATTCTATTCTAAGTTTAGAATCATTTTACCAATTTAGGGGGTTTGTTTTATCCACAAGTTTGACTTCCTTATTATCTAGCTTAACCTTTGTAGGGTTTGGGTTTGGTCTTAGTTAGATAGTCGACATTATCTGTTTCCTAGTTTTCTCTTGAAATGTGTTGTTAAAGATATATTAATAAATCTTTATTTGTTAC
Source organism: Pseudotsuga menziesii (assembly GCA_001517045.1). Classification (NCBI taxonomy): domain Eukaryota; kingdom Viridiplantae; phylum Streptophyta; class Pinopsida; order Pinales; family Pinaceae; genus Pseudotsuga; species Pseudotsuga menziesii. The sequence continues at coordinate 408,852 of LPNX010806242.1, read as the reverse complement.
TCAACTCTTGTCGACGATTACCTTGCATACCACTCCTCAAACCTACCAAACTAGAATTTAAGAGAAGAGATTGTAAATATGTTTTTTGTCAAAATGACATTTTTGAATCATGTAAGGTTCATAAAGAGATTACAGTATATAATAGTCCTTGTTTTTTTTCTAACATTTTTACATAAATTTAAGATGGAATTTTGAAAAGATAATTGTTGAAGCCCTCTCAAACTCCTTCTCGTGTGAGATCCAGATACTAGTAAGATCCACATTGAAGTTTGAAGGATACTTTTTCAATGTGTTTGAATAATTAGTATATGCACTGAGTTTTGAAAAGAGAAATGGGAATCCTATCAATCCCTCTCATTTGACATCTAGATGTTAGTAGACTCAAGACTAAAGTTTGAAGGATAAATTTTCAAGTGTTCTAATACTTAGGTTTATTATGGTGAAGACGATGCTTAGGGATTAGGTGGAGTTTGAAATTGAATGGCTAGTTACTCACTAAGTGGGTCCATATGGACAAACATATAAATTAGATTTGTGATGGTATTTGTAACTTTTTTTGGCCATTAATGAAAACGTGGATTGGAAAAAACTTCTTGTAATGTAGAATGCCATGGAAAAGTTATTTTTCTATTTTTTTAACTTTTATGTTGTTTCTTTAAGCCATTGGTCATGGTAATGATCAAGTGGTCACAACAAGGATAAACAATTTTAAATCTCATAGGGATGTACAATGTTAGAAGTACAATAGTTTTAGGAAGATACCTTGGCACTCAACAAAAATCATCTTTTTAGTTTTATTATTAATGTTAGGGATCTGATGATTGATCTCTTTTGGACTTATAACATAGCACTTATAGTAGTGGAGCTCTTCTCAAAACAATTCTAGACACAAATAAGCTTTGGTACCTCATGAGCCTACTTTCATCCCCAATTTCATATTATGCATTCAGATAAGGTTGCTAGTAGTTCTCCACTACTGGAATCACTTTGGCATGATAGGAAAAAAACATTTCCCCTCACAAAATAAATAGGCCAAAAAAATGCAATACAAAAAACCAATACTCCTAATGGTTCTTGCTATGTTCACATTAATTAACAAAACAAGTGCACCAATCTCTTTCTAAATGGTCTTTTTTCCAATCTCATCTTTGATTATGGGTACATTTTCGTCACTCTCAACCTTTATTTTAGTCTCTCCTCCTCTAATCTAACTCTTGGACGAGATAAATCCCCCATAAAAAGAATTTGAACGTGATAAATCATCATATACATGGTTTACCACACTAATTCTAAGTAAAAGTTGAATCACTCAAGATTTCTTCGTATTATCATTTTTTCTATACACTGTTTTTAATAAATAATAAAATTTTGTTACACACTTTCAGTTTTAAATGAAAAAAATGATTTATTTTTACATGTCAACATTGAAGGGTTCAATTTCTCACGACCCTTCAAAGTGAAATGAGACCCTGCCTTTCAAATTTGATCCCTGCCTACGAGCGATCCGGCCGGGCGTTTGTGCTTTCGGTACAGAGCTCCCATTTCCGACAGAGAGCCACGACGCGTGGCGAAAGCTTCGAGAGCTACAGCAGGGAATACCAGACGCCATCCATGGCTGACATGGTTATGCGTTCCCAAACCCTCTCGGCAACAGCATCATCAAACCCTTCTTCCATTTCTACCGCGAGTTCGATCTCTGCTCGGCGAACGTCTGAGAAGCTTGCCAAAATTGCGATGCTCAGAAAATCATGTGCCAGGTTTAGTGATTTGCATGGTTTCGAGAACGGTGAATTGTGAGGTATGATTTGGTTAATCGTCTGTAATTTTTCAAGATCAAGAAGTGGTGGGGATTGTAACTGTTTCATCCTATAATTGTTCTGTGCGCTCTCAGTCTGAATGTATATTTTTACCAATATAATTAATATCATGTTCTTGTTCGGAGGTTTCAAAGTTTCACATGTTTCCCCTCCATTTCGCCTCTCGCCATTCATGTAAATAATCGCGACTGTCAGTCAATTCTGATTCTGTCAATATATCATTCGTTTCGTTCAGTTCGTTACCGTAAAAAAATTGTGAAAATAATTTCTTTAATTGGAATCAGAAATTGTTAGTTCCTGCTAATATTTATGCAGCAGAGTAATAAATTCTGTTGTAGCAGAGTAATAAATTCTGTTGTTGTGGCTGTTGCATTGTGGGTCGTTGAATCTCAATCTGTTTGAGATCCAACAACTCACAGTGCAGCTGCCACAGCGTTCTACTACATGTTGAATATTGTTCTTCCCAATATTACTTGGAAAAACTACACCATGATACATTTTTAACCCTCTAACAATGGCAGACCGCATTGAATATTCAAATGAGAACACTCCAACCTGTTTTTTATTTTTAAAATTATCCCATTTCATTTATAAATTAAATTATATTAAGGTGGATTATGACTCCGTCAAAAATAGGATTATCATGAAAATAACTTTGTAATAGACCACCCACCTAATAGAATAACTAATCAATTATAACAATCTTCACATTTTTATACCTAAGTTGCATTCAAATCTACTTCAACCCCCATTCAATTCTATTTATATTTATTTTAAATATTCATTAGGATTTTCCATGCTTGAGCTGTTGGGTTTTCTTTTGTTCCAAACATTAGAAAGCGTGAGTTATTGTTGTCTCCTCTTAAGGAAGCTCGATGAATTCATGGGCGTGTGGTATATACAAGTGAGGTACAGTACCGCCAAATTTCTATGTGTTCGAAGGATGGAACGCTGCGAGCATTGCGAGTGCTGCCACATGGTAGGTTTTTTTAGGGCTTTCTAGGACCACATTGTTTTGGCCTTCTCTCAAGGGAACGATTTTTAACTCATGGCTCGGTTTATTCCTTTCTCTGAGCTCCTGGGTTCTCCCCTGCCTTCTTTATATGTCTCCGTCTGTCTTGGTCTCAGGTGATTCCATGAAGATGGGTAACACTTTTTGGCCAAATTTAGCGATGAAAACCTGATTTTTTAATGATTGTGCTACATAAAAGTCCTCAAAACGCATATATGCCATGTGAATTTTGACTTGCAGTAAAAAAACAAATTGTAGAATATTATGTTGGTTTCATAGTGATATTTTTTTTAAAATATTCCGATATCATTTAATGTGTGAATTTTTGCATTTAATGAACTGTGTGACATTAAAAATTTGAAGAAGCTAATAAATGGCTCGTGTCCACGTAAAGAAATTCAATCTTGCATTAATAATTTAAATATATATATATATATATATATATGAGCATGATTT
>LPNX010806242.1:355862-392939 GCA_001517045.1 Pseudotsuga menziesii | reverse complement strand
TTGCCCGGGACACATTTCAAAATTAAACCGGTAGCATAAACGCTACCGGTTGACATAATTTATATATATATAACAAATTAACAAAAAAATTCAATTTAAGTACAAATTTTAAAAAATCCGGCCGCATTTCTGCTTGCCGGTACACATTTTAAACATGAAAATTATAAAAACATACATTTACCAAATTTTAAAACAAATTTTATAAATTTATAAAAAAAAAAAATTTAAATTCCATTTAAATTGAAAAACAATTATTTAAATTGTTACCTCTTGGCTCCGACTCCATCCTAACGAGGTTGGGTTGCTTCGGGGTGCTTGGGTTGCTTCGAGGTGCCAATCCTTACGCCGCTGTTCCGTCGTTTCTCGGTCAAGCTTCCACAGTGAAATTTCGCCAAAAAAACGGCCGCGGCCCTCACGGCCTCTTTTTATAATTTTTTCGACACAGGCACCTCGGTCGAGGGCTGAACAAAACCTCGATCGAGGGCTTGATAAAACCTCGATTGAGATATTAAGACCTCGGTCGAGGGTTTAACAAGCCCTCGACCGAGGTGCGTTTTTCTGTTTTTGCCGAAATGCGCTCGCCAAAAAGTGTTACCCAGGTCCGTGGATTCACCCTCTCCCTTTTGTTTTCTTGGAAGGTCTCTATTTACTGCTGTCTTGGGTCTTTGGTTGTTTTCTGGTCTTGTTAGATAGAAGCCGTGTTGTCTCCTATAGAGGGTGGTGACTTGGAGTTCCTCCCCTTCTCAAGGGGACTAGTACCAAACAAGCTCAAAAAGTGGGAATGTATAAAAAAAAATTCAGCCGCCTCTGTGTTTGATTTTCAAGTTAATGGGGTTATCAACCCTGCATGGGTCTTATACGTTGTCTCACACTTGTTTCCTATCTGCCTCTATCAGCATGCGTATGGTTGACTTCTGGGGTCACTCCGTTTTCGTCTGGGGAAATGGGGTTTAGTCCTTTTCTCCTCCAGTTTTTGCGGTGATTAATATTGTTCGTGCTCTCTGTCATCTTTTTCCTTTCTTTATTCTTTGGTGTTTGTCGGCCTAGATGGTTTATTTGTTTTTGTCAAAGCACCAATATTTTTCCTGTTAGCTGGGGGCACGACTTACTTTCCTTGCCAGGGTTTTGACTTCCGACGTTCACCTAGGCGAGTGGGTAATGGAGTTTTCTCCGGTGCAGTGTTGGGGTCTCCTGTTGGGGTTTTGACTCTTGTATAAACCCGGTTTCAAGGGTACCGGTGGACATTAGGGTTTCTCCCTTCTTGTTCCGTCTCCTAACAAAGGTGCTTGGTACCCTATTGTCTTCTCTCTTGGTTCATTCGGTTTCCTAGTGTTGGGGTTCACATCATGGGTGACATCAGGGCTTCCTCTCGTCACCGTCGGAAGCGGAAAGCCAAAGGTATAAAAACCCTTTTAGGAAAATTCCACTATGTCCTCGGCCATGACATATTTATGGACCGCGTGACTTTCCTGTGCTCAAGATCCTTGGTGGGTAGGTTGGAATACTATCATCTAGGCAAGAAATACTGGGTGGATTGGGCAACTGCACATTGGAAACCGCTGCTAGGCTTATATTTCGACTATCAATTTTCTCTCTAATGGTTGGATTGTCTTTGTGTTTTTAGAAGTTGACCATGCAGCGGTTATCCTTGACTCGATTTGGCGAATTGGTCATGGGTCTTTGGTTCTGGGGCACTGGCATGCACATTTTGATCCTCTCAGGGAAAGGGTGACAAAGCGTCACCTCTGGGTTCTTTTTCCTTCACTCCCTTTTTCCCTCTGGAGAAAAATTATTCTTGAGGGAATTGCAAACAATGTGGGCAGATTTGTTGTGGTTGATGAGGATTTCCATCTCACTTTTGATAAAAGGATGGCTCAGGTGCTTGTGGAGATGGATGTCTCACATGGTTTTCTAGTTGAGGTAGATATCCTCTACAAGGAACGACTTTTGGTCCAAAAACTCGACTATCTCCATGTATTGTTCAGATGCAGTCAGTGCCACAAAATGGGACATCTCCGAAGAACGTGTCCTCTCCTCCTGAACAATTTTTCATGCTCCAGCAAGGATGGTTCACTTGTATCGCGTTGTCCTTCTTCTTCCTTTGCACCGGCGCATCCAAAAATTGGTATTTATTCTCAGGCTCTCTCTTTTTTTGAAGATGTTTCGGACTCTCTGCTTGAGGCCATTAACAAGATGGATTATGCTCATGTCCTTGCCTGTCCCCCTGATTGTGTTGCTATTGAGACCCCTCCTTTGGATTCTTCAGTTGTTCTAATGTCTCCCTCACCTCCTTGCTCTCTGGCATCTTTGCCTCATGCGCCTCCACCCCCCACCACGATCCTGCTCCCTTCTCCCCCTGTACCATCTTTTTCTTCCCTTGAGGACTTTCCGCCACTCCCTCCTCTTACTTCCCCTCCACCTCTTATCCCCTCGCCTCATAGCCCTGTAACTTCCCCTTCCTTTTATGATCCCTCGCTCCAAAGATCCCTGTCCATCTTTTCAGCAAAAACCCCCTCCTCCCCCTCTACCCTCCACTTGAACTCCATCCATTTCGAAAATGTGACAGTCCGGAAAAAAAATAAGGACAAGTTGGAACCTTCAAGGGTCCTTTCTTCTGCCTCTCCTCCTTATACCCCTCTCTCTGTACGAATACAAAACGTTGCGAGAGGACACCCTCATTGGGGACTTAGAGCTTTGTCTCCCCTCCCTCCTGTTACTTAATGAAAATATTGTCCCTAAATGTTTGAGGTCTGGGAGGCAAGACCAAACAATGTTGCCTTCGGTCCCTTTTTCACTCGATTGCACCTGACCTAATTCTCCTTCAGGAAACAATGTGCAGCTCTTATCCTGCTCTCCTTGCCTTTTCTAAAATTTTGCCTAACTGGGAATTCTGTGCTATTAGTGCCTCGGGCCTCTCGGGGGGTTTACTCACTGCCTGGAACCCTCACCTGGTTAGATGGGCATCTTTTGAGATTGTTGCTGGTATCCTTGTCAAGGCTAACATTCGTGGTATGTCTACCCCAGTGGCTATCCTCAATTGCTATGGTCCCTATTGAAACAGGTATCTCTTCTGGGAAAAGCCTCAAAGAGGGGGTCTTCTCAATACTCCTAACCTAATCCTGGGTGGGGACCTAAACTTAAATCTGAGTGCCACAGAGACCTGGGGTAAAAAGGTTGTCCTCGATCCTCTTGCTTCACATTTCAAACTTCTTTTTGATTTGGTCGATCTAGTGGATGTTGCTCTCTCCAATGCTGGACCCACATGGAGAAATGGTAGGGCTGGGGAAGAAGGGATCAGTTTAAGACTTGATTGCTTCTTACTTTCTTCTTCTTTGATCCCTGAACTCAAGGTTCATCGTGTGTGGGCTCACCCTTCTTACGTCTCTGATCATCTTTCGATCTGCCTTGAATGGAATAGTATGGAGGGATCTCGTAACTACCCTTTTTAATTCAATAGATCCTGGTTAACTGATCCATATTTTACCCTATGGGTTACCAGGAGATGGCCTGATTTGATACCCTCTTCTTTTGATAATGACTTGGACTTACTCTCCCATAAGCTCCGACTACTTAAAAAGGAAGTTAAAACCTGGATCAAAGAAAAAGGAACCATTATGGAGTCTGATTCACTTAGACTTCACGAGGAAATTGGTGCCCTCCTTACTGTTTCTTTCTCAGGTATCGTATCCCTTGAGGACCAGTCAACTCTGACTCGACTTAGATAATAAAAAAAAGGGTGTTGTTGGACCACTACCTACTCACCTGGAAACTAAAGAGTAGAGCTAAGTGGGCTTTGTATGGAGACTCAAACACTAAGTACTTTCATGCTTTAGCCTCGGGTCGTAGGAATCATAATGCTATATGGTCTTTAGAGGATGAAGATGGACACAATATTGAGGATGAGGTAGCTCTTAAGGAGTTGGGTCAGAGACATTTCACTCATATCTTCAGTGATGATAAACAAACGTGTATTCTTACCCAGCTCAAAGTTGTCATGCTGTACCCCCCTATGATCCCTTCAGAGGAGGCCCATGGTCTCATTGAATCTGTCACTATGACTGATATTGAGGTTGCATTGAGATCCTTCAAAAAGGACAGGAGCCCAGGTCCTGATGGCTGGCCTGTTGAATTCTTTATTCACATTTTAGACCTGTTGGGTAAGGATTTACTTTCTGCTGTTGAATGTGCAAGGAAATCAGGTAGAACACATATTTCATTAAATTTGGAAATATTCTATTACAAGGACTTCATCCACATTGAGTTTTTTTGTAAATCTCTAAATACATATTCTATTAAAGCTAGAAAAATCAATTCAAAGAACTATTCCATTAAATTTGGAAGAATTAATCTAATGAACTATTTTCTCAATTAATATTTTTTATTTATTTCAATTAAAACTTTAGTATTCAACTATTCAAAAGGAAATATTACATCTCAATTAGAACTAGAGGAAATATTACATCTCAATTAGAACTAGATGGGTTAGATCTAGAATTTAGAACTTCCGCTAGATTGAGTTCTTCCAAAATGAGGAAAGTCATAGCCTTTGAATCCTACATAATTTCTATTAATATTATTTATAGTTTGTATTAGATGTTAAGTTGATTAAATTATTTTATGACATAATATCAACATTGTATTTGTTACAACAATTATCATACATTGTCATAGTAATTATTTTTGTCTTTGTTGTGTATGTTGTTTTATTTTTGGAAATTGGCACCACTTAAAATCAAAATGAGAAAATATTTTATGACTTTAAAGTCTAAGTTTTACCCTTGTAATGATTAAAATAAATTATGAATTAAAATAGCAACATAATTTATTATTCTTGTTGTTGGCAGTCGTAGTGTATTAGAAACTAAGTTGATGAATGTTTACTTTATGAATAATAGATTAACGTGAGAAACTTCTTACCTATAAATTTATTTAATGATATTGATGTTAGTAAAGCCTCCCTTATTCATTAATATTAATTATTTTAACAATCAAAATCAATTATGAACTAGAATAACATTAGTGCAGTACAATTTAATTTTTTTCATATACAAGAGGAAAAGGGGAAAATCAACTAAACTAATTATTGCAAGTGTTCATTATTTATTTATGAAGTATTTGAACAATGTGTTTAATTGAAAAGAGCATATTTACAATGAAAATATAGATACCTTACAATATTTATATTATCATTAAGATTGTATATCATCTATTAATTTATGTTAGGGCACGGAGGAATCGAACCACCATCGTCCTGCTTGTAATGCAGGTGCTCTTCCATTGAGCTAGCACCCTTTACAACATGAGGGGAGATGGACTATGTTAACACCTAGATTACACCTACCATTGTCCTGCTTGTAATGCAGGTGCTCTTCCATTGAGCTAGCACCCTTTACAAGATGAGGGGAGAGGAACTATGTTAACACCTAGATTACACCTACCATTGTCCTGCTTGTAATGCAGGTGCTCTTCCATTGAGCTAGCACCCTTTACAAAATGAGGGGAGAGGAACTATGTTAACACCTAGATTACACCTTTCTAATCCTCCGTGACATATCAAAATGATGAAAGTCTTAGACTTTGATTCCTTACATAATTTCTATTAATATTATTTATACTTTGTATTAAATGGTAAGTGTTTATGTAATGACATTAATATTGTATATATTACTATGATTAAGCAATTGAATTATAATTTGATATGGTAACTAGTACATTGTTGGTGTTGAGTTCCTATACTAGTAGAAGGTTGGCACAATTTTAGAATAGCCCATTTAAAAACTATTTAATGACATAATATAAATGTGTTTGTTACTATAACAATTTTAGTTCTCGACATAGCAAGTAATACTGTATCTGTTGAGTATCATGTTGTAATATATTAGAAGGTTGGAACATTTTATAAGTGACAAGAAAAACTATTATATATTAACTGTTACTATGCTAATTTTATTATTTTAACGATAAAAAACAACTATACGTTAGAATAGAAAATATAATTTATTTATATTACTATTATTTATATTTTCTACTAAAAGTTAAGTTCATCAATGATTATATCATGAAAAAAAAGATTGTAGAAAGCTTTTTTACATATTATTATTAAAGTTATTTAATGACATTAATAATCAATGTTTGTTGCTATTATTATCTTAGAATTTCATTTAATTGAAATTATGTTAACTAATATGTCTAGGTTGAGTTACCATAGTAAGTCTAAGACTTTTTTGAGTATGATGTTTTATTTTTGGAAGTTGGCACCACTTGATAGTGGACAAGAGAAAATATTTTAAAACTTAAAGTAAAATAGGTTTTATTTTAGTAATGATTAAAATAAATTATGAAATAGAATAGAGACATGATTTATTATTATTGTTGGTGGTGGTGGTGGTGGTGTATAAAAAACTAAGTCAATGAATGTTGATTTTATGAATAACAGATTTATGTGAGAAATTTTACCTAGAAATGTATTTAATGATATACTTTGATTATCATTAATATTTATATTTACGTATTAAAACAAGTCACCAATATTTGACTAGTGAATTATTAATAATTTGTGGAAGAAATTTCTTACATAATATAAAGTTATTTAATAACATATTAATATTGTGTTGTGACTATTATTAACTTATGTAGTATTGACATTAAATGTTAATACTTGGCTATTGATTTTCAGGATTAAGCTATGTGAAATCTTTTCAAACCATAATGAATTTTACATTGTTCCCTCGACAATCATGCCTGAAGTGCCCACTTGAAATGTTGGCCTGAAAAACTCACTGACAACTTAATCCAGAAAATCATTCACAATGATGAGAAACTGTGAAAGCCTACACTCTGAAAATGTTACTACTTTGCCTTTGCTGAGTATAAGATATTGCACTAATACAAAGTTCACGCCACTTTAAAGTCTAGAGAAGAAAATATAATATTAATTAGAATGCAACAAAGTAGAACAATTAAATTTATATCAATTATAATAACAAATCATAGGGAAAAGTCACTTCAAACCTTACTGCAAGTGCCTTACATTAATTCACAGAGGAAGTCTAGAAGATGTTTTAAGGTTCATTATTGAATATGATTATGCACATTTGATATAGTGACATGTTGAGTTTATGTAAAAAAACAAATTGAAAAGTTAAAAATTGAATGTTGTTATCTAATTCACATAAAGTACCATCACTTGAATTAACATAGAAGTTGAACCAAAATTTTCATATTAGTAAATAATATAAAATTCCTCAAAAAAAGGCTTGAAGAGAATATTTGATATACAACAAACATTGAAAAGTTTTTCTTCTTGTATATTAATAACTCGTTCAAAGAGAAAATTACATTCATGAATCATCTCCACCTAATCTCCTTATATCCAGTCAAGCAAATCAATTACAACTTGTACACCACATTTATTTATCGTGTTCTTCTTGCAATCTTATTTCTTTTGCATCCATGTCCAAACTATGGTATTAATTGAAATAGATTCAAGTCAAGTGTCATTAAGGTTTGGTACCCAATATTGTTCTAAAATTTTCCTTTGTACTTCCCTGAACTAGGTTTTCATCAATCAACCTTTACATGAAGAGTCTCACTTTCATCATTCTGGAAGGTATATGAGGTGGTTTTTTCTATCCAAATCATCTCTCCTTCATCCTCAGCTCATGATCTAACTAGCAACATCTTTCCTTCCTCAACTTCGATCATAGGATTGAATCTTGGATTTAGCTTGTTGCACTTGGGTCCAACATATACCAGTTCATCCGTCACATTATCAAAATCTCCATCCATAATACTTATATTACATGCAGTGCATTATGATCAACATTAAATCTCACATGGATTAAATTGTCTTTATAGTGCAATGTATTTGATGATAATGTCTAACATGAATTAAATCTAACATGATGTTACTACTGTCTGGATGCGGGTGTCAACATCACGGACAGGAGTTCAGTTGACTCTAACAACACGCGTCCTTCGCTTCAACCGACGATGCATGCAGTCAACTATGACTCTCCGTGCTAGGAAATGTATAACTCCTCCGGCATTTTTCTTCCGACGATCCCCAATGACACTTGGCGTGACCTTCGACTTCCAAGTTTAGGTGGTGTTAATACGTGCGCCCATCACCCAGCCCATGAACGCCATCAATCCATGCAGGATCCTCTGAACGCTGAAGATAATTCTCGAGTCATGTCGGAGCATGTGAGCGGAGCTGGATCTGGTACTTCGTGCTAGGCTCATTCAAGGCCTGTCTGCATGGTTTAATGGTAACTGACAAGAATTTTATGCAGTCGTTCTACGCTCACTATGAAATGGATGAAAGGTGCATTGGTCGTGAGTTCAAGGTGGTATACCACTGTTTTACTGTTGTTGTTGCTAATATTGCTGGTGCAGATCATTCCAGAACCCGTGAAGGCGTTTTCATCTCGCAGCATATTGGTATCAGGATTAATTTGGCGGCCATGTATCGCCAGCGTGGTACCCCTAGGCGAGCCAATTCAGGGCGAGCTAAATCCCAGAGGAGCAGCAGTATCCCCATCCCTGAGTTATGAACCACAAATTTCTAGGTGTGTTCGAAATATGGTAGAGGCATGGGAGAATAAGGTTCCGAACAAAAAGCTTTCGACAGGGGAGGATGGTAGCCGTATCAACCATTGCTGGATTTTAAAAAACATGCTTTGTAATTTAGCTGAAGATATGATCAGCAACTGGGCTGAGGCAAGGATGGAGGTCCATACTATGAAAACGAAAATTGCTGAGATCGATGCACAACTAACAAAATTGGATAAAACCTTTTCCTGGAAAGGCACAGCTAGTATTTCTAGCTTAAACGTCCAAAAGTCAGGAGGAGAAGCACAGGGTGGTTGTGCTAGCGACGGAGCTAGTGGAAGCAAAACGGGTGGGCATGCCTTAACCAGTCTGGGGGGAAGTGGCTGCTCTTCCAAATCGCCTTGGGCTAAACCATTCCATGTTCCTTCTCCAGTGGAACCCCTCTCCAAATGACAGAAGGACTCACCATCGACGCAGGCAGGACAACTTCCACCGCTGACTCTCATATCAACGGCGGCCACAAACTCACCCATTATGTCACAGGAGGAGCGATGGGCATGCCCCATCACCGAAGATCCCCCCTCAGCTTAATGAGTGATCTGAACAGGTTTCCTTCTGGCTTCGCTTCATGCAAGCTTTTAGATATTGTCTATGTTTTATATAAGTTTTACTTAATGTCTCTTTCTGGTTTTAGCGGGGCTCGACTGGTTACGCAACCCAGTTTCCCTGTGTATCTGTCATGAACAATTTTTATAGTCTTGATCAGTATCAGTATGCATCCAAATAGACATGTGTCTTATTTTTTGAATGGATCTGAAGGAGGCCTAGTCTCCTTCAACCTCTATCAATCATGAGTATTTTGATGTAATTTTTGCCCCTGTAATATAATTTTCTATGCAGCTTACAAAAAAAAAAAAAAACATGATGTTACTACTTAATGATTGAATTTATGGATTCAGTTATGTGAAATCTTTTCAGTCCACAATGAGTTCTTCATGGTTCCCATAACAAGCATGGGTGGAGTGTCCACCCAAAACGTTGGTCTAAAAAACGTTCACACAGTTTAATCCAGAAAATCAATCACAATGATCACAAATTGATAAAACCTGCACACTCAAAATGTTAGTAATGTATTTATTGAGTATAAGTTAATATACTAGTACAAAGTTGGCACCACTTTAAAGTCTACACGATAAAATATAATTATGAATTTGAATGCAACATAGTAGTACAATTAAATTTATATCAACTATAATAACGAATAATAGGGAAAACTCACTTCAAACCTTATTGCAAGTGCCTTACATTTACTCACAAAGCAAGTCTATAAGATGTTTTAAGTTGCATTCACTTAAAATGTCATCACATGAATTAACATTGAAGTTGAACCAAAATTTTCATATATGTAGCAAATAATATAAAATTCCTCAAAAGGTAGCTTGAAGAGAAAATTTGATATACTACGAACATTGACATATTTTTCTTCATCTATATCAATTAGTCATTTAAAAAGCAAAATTACATTCATTAATCATCTCCAACTAATCTCCTTATATTTTCTCAACCAGATCAAGTACAGCTTGAGGATGAAGATTTCTACAGTTAATCATAATGACAAAGAGAGTTTATGGAATTAAATTGTGTGTATTTAAACGTCCCTACATTTCGAGTGAACACTTGACCAATCATCACAGGAAAAAAATGAAAAGCTCAAAGTGGTATTGAAGAGAGTGAGCAAAAGCTAATAATAAATAAGGTAAGGGTTCTGTACATGCATTAATGAATATAATTATGCACATTTGATATAGTGAGATGTCAAAAGACAAATTGAAAAGTTAAAATTTGAATGGTGTTATCTAATTCACATAAAGTATCATCACATGAATTAACATTGAACTTGAAGTGAAATTTTCATATATGCAGTAAATAATATAAAATTCCTCAAAAAGTAGCTTGAAGAGTATTTATTATACTACAAACATTGAAAAATGTTTCTTCATGTATACTAAAATTCATTCAAAAAGAAAAATTACATTCATGAATCATCTCCACCTAATCTCCTTATATCCGCTCAAGCAGATCAAGTACAGCTTGTACACCACATTTATTTATCTTGGTCTTCCGGCGATCTTCTTTCTTTGGCATCCATGCCCAAACTATGGTATTAATTGGAATAGATCCAAGTTCTGTGTCATCAGGATTTGGTAGCCAATATTGTTCTAAAATATTTCCCTTGTATTTCCCTAACTAGGCTGCCACCAATCAATATTTACATGAAGGGTCTCGCTGTCATCATCCTGGAAGATATCTAAGGTGGATTTTTCCATCCAAACCATTTCTCCTTCATCCTCATTTCCTGATCTAACAAGCAACATCTTTCCTTTATCTAAATCAATTCTACGATCGAATGTTGGCTTTGGCTTGTTGCACTTGGGTCCAACATATACCGGTTCATCTGTCACATTATCGAAATCTGCATCCATAATACTTGATATTGCATGGAGTGCATTACCATCAATGTTAACATTTTTCCTCGTCTTGGGCCAAAAATCATCAGAAGAAGAATCACTTTCATCCAAGGGTGTATGGTCATCGTAGATTCTATCTAATGCATCAAGAACTCTTTTCCAATAATCTATTTTTTTATTCCATTCCTCTGTAACAATTGGTGAATTCTCATTGTCAATAGTCTCTTTCCACATTTTTATGTATGATGTTATTCCTTCCTTTAGTTCTTTTAAATAAACATTATTGTCTTTGGGACATAAGAAAGATGGCTTCCCTGTGGGAAATATAGGTCAACCTTCATCATCTATATTCCACAACTCAACTGGCTCTAACCACTCAATGTCTTTGATGGATTCTTTATACCTCATAACTGGAACATCATTGAGTACAAGAAATTGGAAGTACTGGACATGAAGATGTCCAACTAGTGCATTTTTCCCCTTCTTAATGTACCCATTAAGAAAAATTTTAAAGTCATACACTTTGTCAATAAGTTTAGGTGGAAACGCCGATTTTTCTTCTATTTTGCGATATGTATCCATCTTCTCAAGTAAAAAATATATATCTTTACTTTTCAAGTTGGAAAACATTCTTCCGTAGGTTCCATCTATGTCTTCATGGGTGTGCCCCACAAGCAAGAACCCAACCTCAATAGTGATGAAGACACCAAGTGCAGTTAATAGTGATAGAAACATGAAAACATAACGATTCTTATTATCACTAGCTGCATTGTCCAACTATAACAATAAATGTGGAGGAAGAGGTTTAAAATCAATATTTTGATTTTTTGAGCTTCCATTTAAAGATAGGAAAGCATCCTTGTACACTCTACCTTTTGAGTAAATAGAGTTTTGAAGTAATGCATTTGAAAGTGGGTTTCTTGAACTTCCACTCTCATAAAGCAATTCACCATACATATCAAGGTGTGGGTCTTCAAGGTCCCTCAAGCACTTTGCAAGAGATGTAATGGTAAATTGTGAGCCCATGTGTACAAATGGTAGGGAGAAATGACCAAAACCTTGTGTGTTATGCCCATGTTTTAGCATACTTGTCAACGACAAGCCAAAGTTTGTTCTTGCAACAGATTTTGATTTGACACGTAATCTTGGGATTGAAGTCTTTGTTTTGTCCTTTTTATCATGGATAATGCTCAAGTATTCCTTTGGATACCGCTCTGACATAATTCTGTGGGAATAGTAGCAATATCTTCCACACATAACAATCCTGTTATGTTTCTTCAGTCTAGCTCGTGCCTTTTCTTCCAGCTCTTTTGTAGTCGTTGTCTTCATCTGTGCTTTCAACACGATACATTCACTACATTTACTGAAGTTAGTGTTCTTTGAGAATGCCACATATGGAAAATGAGTATTCCAAATCTTGCTCGTTGTTTGTTATGATATTGATGGAAAATTGAGCTCTTGAAGAGTCTCATTAATCTCTTTTAACAAACAAATTTGGGTGTACGTTGATGGCATCAGTCTTAAAGGAGCAGACGTTCCATCTTCTTCAACTTGCTGTGTTTGGTTCAGTGAAAAATCTGAATTATCCAAGACAATTTTGTGCAATATTTCTATGGCTGCCAGAGTATGTGCACGTGGTTTGTATTTGTTGGTGTTACCATGAATTCGTTTGACATGTCCTTGTTGGAAGTTATGTTGGTAAGTATAGAAGGTGCTTTGAGGAATATTATGTATCTTGTACCATGCTTTCTTACAAATAACATCTCCATTAAACCTCATGTCCTTTACTTTCCTAACAGTAGGAGGTAGGCCATGGTTATGGCTCTTTGACATGATTGTGTTGGAAAGGAGTGAATTCAAGACAAATTCCCTAAGGCCATTTTTTTAAGAGTTTCATACCCCTTCTAGCAACTGCAATGGATTTCCTATCCACATGTTGAAGACAATCTTGTTTGCAACATTCATCCACTGCCAAAAGTCGGATTTCTTTCTCTTCATCTCTTTGTATTTGAAAGTTTCCAACTTTTTTTGTAGCCACAACTCGTTTAATCCTTTTATATGGCCTCATTACGTGCATAGCAATTGAGTCTAGATATTTTTCATTGTAAAGATCACCATCCCATGTGTTTAAGGGACTTGTGTCCTCTATAAGATCCCATACCACCATTTCCTTGGGTGCCTCCTTGAAATTTTCATTCACCCTTAAAATCTCACCTTCATTGTCCACCAACTCATTTATTGGCCATCTAACCAAACAATGTATAGACTTATCTCCAATCCTACATCTTTCACAGTTTCTTTCTATGTCTTCCACAAAAACACCGAATTCCTTTTCACCTAACCTTTCACCCTCAACCATGTCATCATCGCGGACATTAGCTATGATCCCTTTGGCAATGCACATGCTTGTTCCTGTGCACTCGTGTAAGAGAAAACTTTTTTCATGTGAATGT
Source organism: Pseudotsuga menziesii (assembly GCA_001517045.1). Classification (NCBI taxonomy): domain Eukaryota; kingdom Viridiplantae; phylum Streptophyta; class Pinopsida; order Pinales; family Pinaceae; genus Pseudotsuga; species Pseudotsuga menziesii. The sequence continues at coordinate 379,465 of LPNX010806242.1, read as the reverse complement.
AAGCCTATCTTGGGGACTATTTACTGGATGATCATGACAATGAGGTTCCAAATCTGATTCTGGAAAAATCTCATAAGATCCCAATGCACCCCTAGTGTATTCTCAAATCCTGTTGGATGTGGCAAAAGAGCATCATGTTTTAACACCTTCTCAATGTTAACCACTATGGATCATTTATTTACCATCCTTCCATGCACCTTATGACCAATCTTTGTATTGAATATGAAGCCTTCACCCACCATCACTCCACATTGCAAAAGATCTACCTTGTCTCCAATAGAAAATGGAGAAGAGACATTTGCACATATACAGCAAATTAAACAAACTTAGTATTTGCTCAAAAATAACAAGCAATGTACTATTGAAAACACTTAACATGTGCTTCAAGATTTTGATTTACCTTTATATACTCACATGAACATACACAACTGGAATAATATAAGTAGCAATACAGGCTCAGAACTTAGACCTTTTATGGATCTAATATACTTACATGAACATATACAGTGGATTGTTATGGATCTATATACATACAACATATGGGTATCTTGGATATCACTTCTAGGACATGCACTAAGATCTAGAGTGCTACCTAGAAGCTAAGTTGGAATCGTGTAATTCAAAGTTGTGAATATAATGTCACCCCAGGTTAAATTAATCCCTTTTAGTACTTCGATGAATTCATGCTTTTAACCGATCAAACCATTTGTTACAGTAATCATCGGGATAATTTTTACAAGTATGGAGGCGGGAAGGGAGGTGGAGGGGGAGGATGGGGGCGGGAGCGGAGCTCCGCTCCCTTGGCTTCCAAAGAGCCACCAATGAATGGTGACTCTTTGGCGGCCAAGGGAGCGGAGCTCCGCTCCCACCCCCATCCTCCCCCTCTTCTTTCCTCTGCGTCTTCTTTTTCCCGTCAGCAAATTAATACTGTCGCCACGAATTCCCATCAGGGCATATCCGGCCCTCTTGATGATATATCTATGAATATAAATAATTTACTCTCCAAAAACTTGCTTTGCATCTTTAGCTGTCTCTGGATGATCTATTTCTGGTACTAGATTGGGATCTGCTACCTTCGCTACTGATAATGACATAGAATGTACAATCAATGATGAATTATCCTTTGTTGCTGATGATGCGATTTCGTTGATGAATGAGAATCTAGTGATTTATCTTATTGATCCATTTCTGTTTTCGTATTGATCTGGCCCAAGCTGATGTTACCACTTCAAATGCAGTTGACACGTGAGCTGGTTCGAAATGAGCTGCGACTTCTACACAATGATCTATTTCGGATGGAGCTGTGGCTCCATCAGTGATTAATGATTCACCTGAGGATACTCTGCCTTCGACTGCTGGTTCACTGCTTGCTCATCCCGTCCCACTGGATCATGATTCGCTACTTAATTATTTGCTACTATAGATTCTTACTTCATTTGCAGAGTTCACATGAACTATTCTACCCGAAGATCCTGATCCTTCGCCTAAGAGGCAACTATGCCATATCTATATATATATAATTGGAAGGAAGTGAGCTGGAACAGAAGGGTTTTACCCTCCTTCAAACTTTGACTGATGGATCAACAAAATCAAAGGCTACCGGATCAATTGGTTCAGGATCTACCGCTGTCTCCCCTACTACCCCTTTGCTTCTGGTTGCTTAGATGCTGGTGAACCAGGATAGTAAACTGATGAAACGCCCCTACCTTTACTATTGCTTATTTTGTTACTAGAGAATATGAAACTGGGTGAATAAAAGCTGTGATTATCAATGGCGCATTCACTAGTTCTGGTACTAGAGCTTAAACTGGTTCATTTACTGGGTAAAATGATTCAAGGTCAATGAATGCCCTTGCTATCTCTGCTACAGAATCTCCTGCGTCTCAATCCACATACGGTTCTGCTTCACCTGCGACGTGATGGTATATCCATCAGGTAAACTTACTATGACTGACTCAACGTAAACTGCTGCTATATTTGCCTCTGTCACCGGTGGAACTGGAACTAGGTTAGCTACTGCATCTGAATAATCTTTCTTTGATGCCTACTATATAGACCATTCTAGCTACCCTTGCCTCTGTATCTGTTCCTTTTGTTCGGTCAACTGGATCTACATCATCCACGAGTGGTGCCTCTGCTTACTTTGTATTGTCTCTGATGCCTTTACTCTTACTACCTTTGTTTTTTTAGTTGAGGCCTTTGCCCCCACTGTGGGTGAACCAACGTCACAGCCAGGAATATACCAACAGGGCCAATACCACACGAGACAGACCAATAGTGGGCATGTGCGCACCAATAGGGCCTTATAGACTGTTGTAACAATAGGGACATACACATTTAGGGAACTGTGCTACAGCCATTAACTATGAATAAGTCCATACCCAATCAGCGAATAACGACAGAATGACAAGGGAGACATAAGACGAGCGTCTAGATGCACATACCCCTCATAGAGGGAGCCCATCGAGTCATAAACCAATACCGATGCGTGCGAGATGTTATTGATATTGGTGTGAATGGTTACAAATAAACGATAATGGGTGAAACTGACCAACTTAATTCAACTGAGGAAAATTAAACCATTGTCGATTCTCGAATAGTGACTAGCTCTGCTTCGGGTTCCACTTTTTCCTCCGCTTCTGATGCCTTAGCTACTGGATCAATGGGTCTTATTAGGCAGGTTCCACATATAGAAGAAATCAATCCACAAGGGTAGGGGTAGTAGGCTTCAGTTCTGATCTTGTTCAAGCCATAGTCTCCAAACTGTATTTAGGACACAAGTAATCAGCCATTCAATTTGAATAACTACCACCTGCGCCTGGTCCTTTTCGTACGCTTGCGAAGGTCTTATCTTCTAGTGCGTGTAATACTTTTTCTCCCCAAGTTTGTTGGGCATGATCAATGGAGTCTATCTTTTTTATTTATCTGTTGTCTCTGCGCGTTAGTAATATGGTGATATGGTACTATGTGGAATCCCTGATGCGGGGTGCCTTGATGGGATATAGTTACGATTGTGGGGTGTAGCGCTAAGTTTCTCTTCTCGGATCTAGGTGTACTTCGAGACTATAGGCCAGTGTGGCCTTCCCTTAAACTAGAGGATCCAATCTCCTTAGTCCTTGTTGACATGGCATAAATGATGTTCCACCTATGTCTCTTATTGATGTTGAGAATGAAATTGACCCAGTCTCAGGTGCATTACCAGCGCGATTCTTCTCGTGATTCCGTGATTGGATGGAGACACGATGGAAAGACTAGAGCCAGGTAGAGATTGTTCAATTGGGCTGCGATGGGGAACATATAGGGTAAGCTACTGACCTAGCTACAGGTTTTGTATATCTATTTGGATTGCAAATAGGGTGGGTAATCTGCCACTAGATATGTATATAGATATAAAGTTAGGGATTAGACTACGAGACATGGAACTAGATATCAATCTGCTGTTAGTGATGGTGTCGCTTTAATTGCTGAGTAAAAAACTGAAACTTAATAAATAACTTAATCAATTGCTGATTCAAGGTCAACAACAGTTTTGGAACAGGTACCACTCAAATTACATCTGCTTCTAGATATAGTTCTGCTGCCTCCTATGCAGCTAGGTGATCAACTACCTTTGCTTCGTGGCGACAGTATTAATTTGCTGACGGGAAAAAGAAGACGCAGAGGAAAGAAGAGGGGGAGGATGGGGGCGGGAGTGGAGCTCCGCTCCCGCCCCCATCCTCCCCCTCTTCTTTCCTCTGTGTCTTCTTTTTCCCATCAGAAAATTAATACTATCGCCACGAATTCCCTTTATCTTCACCCTCTCACTAGTATAATATCGGTATTAAGAGTGAAGATAAGCCCTCGCAGTCGACAGCTCTTTGGCGGCCAAGGGAGCGGAGCTCCGCTCCCACCCCCATCCTCCCCCGCTTCTTTACTCTACGTCTTCTTTTTCCCATCAGCAAATTAATATTGTCACCATGAATTCCCTTTATCTTCACCCTCTCACCAGTATAATATCAGTAGTAAGAGTGAAGAGAAGCCCTCGCAGTTGTCTTCGATTTGCGGAATGGAGTTGTCTAGAGACGACCAGCAAATGTTGGAGGAGTTGGAGTTTTGGAAATCTTTGTTTGTTGAATCAGACAGCACTGAGTACCTAAATGAGGAGGTTGACATGTCTGTCGATCGCACAGCCTTGTGAAATTTCCAATTTCCAAGATGCTTGAATCATCCTTTTGCACAATTTCCAAGATAAAATTGAATCATCTTTTTGTTTCTGCCGAAATTCTAAGAATGGAGTGTCCGTCAAGGAGGTAATCTGCTCGTCAAATACAATACATGTATCAGTTGCACTGTAATTCCTGCCTTGCTTAATGTTTTTCAAGGCCGCACTATTCATTTTCAAATGTGACGTCACATTATCACCATACCATAAAATATCAATACGTAAATTCCTATTAGGAACGGACACATATGTGTTACTTGTTTGTAGAAGAAAAATGTTTTTAAGGGTGGCTTAATTGTGTTGTCGTCTATTTCACAAATAATTAAGCCACCCTTAAAAACATTTAAGTGTGACCACACATAAGAAAGCTCCCGTACTAGTTATAATATAGTATTCATTATTATGTGTGATGTGTTTCAAGGGTTGGGGATGGGCGTTGATATATTTGTATAATTTCAATTTAAAAAACCAATTACCCCAAGAGTTGGCCGTGGGCGTTGATATATTTGATCATGAGTCAATTTAAACTATCAATTTTCCCTTAACTTTTACGATATCACAAATAAGAGGTAAGTTGGTGTGAAGGTGTTAGATTCATGATAAACACAACGTTAAAACCTTATATTCACTGTCCCTTTTGATTCAATACAACCCAATATTTACAATAATGTGAAGACAAACACAATTTAAATGAGAGGGAGATATGTATTTTAAACCTAGTCGCAAGTCTCTCCTATAAAACAAATAAAGTCCTTAGAGCCCGATATCATGAAAAGCGCGAATTATGGAAAATACAAACAATAATGTGAAGCAAACACAATTTAAATGAGAGGGAGATATGTATTTTAAACCTAGTCGCAAGTCTCTCCTGTAAAACAAATAAATTCCTTAGAGCCACGATATCATGAAAAGCGCGAATTATGGAAAATACAAATTATAGATTGTTGTAGTTTTGTTTTTTTGATAGGCCTGGGTTGGTTTATTATAAAATTTAAATGTTTTTTTAAATGTAATGTTGTGGGGGTGTTAGGGGACCTTAGAATAAATAAAAAAAATTAATGTCATGATGTTGGGGGTAGGGGGTAGGGTGTTTTAATTTTTTTTAAGTAATGTTGTTGGAGGATTTGGGGGGTGTTTTAAATCCTTTAGATCTTTTTTTAAATGTAATGCTATGGAGGGGTTAAGAGGATTAGGGTGGGAGGAGGGGTGAAGGGTTAGATTTTTTTTTAATATAATATTGTTGGGGATTTAGGGGTTAGGGGGCGATGTTTTAAATTTTGTAAATGTAATGTTTTTGGGGGGTTAGGGGGGTGTTTAATTTTTTTTTTAATGTAATGTAATTTGGGGGCGGTCAGGGGGTTATGGGTTTAATTTTTTTATGATTATATCCAGTCATTCATCTGTAGATAATATAGATTCTGATGGGGTGTCAAAATTCATGGATGAGTGTGAATAATTTCACATGAAACATTTTAGATGTTTTTTATTAGTATGACGTTTGTAATTGAAAGTCTAAAGAAATTTTTGATCATTTATATGAATAATTTGTTCTTGTAGGGTCTAATATATGATTTCATTATGAATCATGACATAATTTGTTTAATTTTAAATGGCTAGAGTGGTGAAATTATTTATGAAATATTTGTTTTCGTTTAATATGCGCCAAGTTTCAAAAAAGTTGTAATTTATCTCTTGAAGAAAAAAATATTTTTCCAATTTAGGGGTTGATTTCAGAGTTTTTGTAAACAACAGTATGGCATGTTTAGGCCATGGCACTATTTTTTACCCCGAAAAAAAAATGTGTATACTGGTATCAACACTTTTCTATTTGGGGTTTTTTTTGGGTGTTTTTATGCAAAAATCATCTTTTTTATGGATAGAGTTCTCGTTCTTAGTATAAAGTTCTCGTTTCATAGTATAAGTGGTTTTGATTATCAACCAACTATCTGATGTAATTGTGATGAACTTCAATATGCTTAGTTATGGCATGATAGACTGAATTTTTCGCCATTTTGAGAGCACTCTGATTGTCACAGAAAAGTGAGGTTATCACTACTTGGTCAAGTTGAAGATCGACCAATATTCTTCGTAACCACATTGCCTCACAACCTGTACTGAAGTCTTCCTTGTATTTTTCGTCAATGGAGGATAAGGCAACTATAGGTTGTAGCTTACTTTGACATGAAATTACCTTCCTAAACCAAGAGTGAACACATCAGATGTTTATGGATTCCTTGTATCAACTAATCCAACCCAATTGAAATCAATATGCTTTGATAGCATGGAGTCAAAAGATCTTTGATATAGAATGCCAAAGTCAAGGGTCCCTTTGAATATTGACAGACTCATTTTGTAACTTGCCAATGTACCTCTTTGGGATTCGACATGAATTGAGAAAGAGACAAAGCACTGCAAAACATAGATCTGATTGGGTGGTAGTAAGATAAATCAAACTACCAATAAATTTCCAATACAATGACTCGTTGACTAGTGGTCAGTCCGTGTAAGCGGAGAGTTTTATGCCAACTTCCATAGGTGTAGATGTAGGATTACATTCAGTCATTCTGAATTTTTTGAAGAGTGCTTTAGCATACTTGACTTGTGATAAAAAGATAGCGTGCTTAGATTGCAAAAATTCTACACCTAAACAATAATGAAGCAGGCTTTAATCAATAATTTCAAAAATAGATCAAATATCCAATTTCACCTGTTGAATCTCGTTGGCAGTGCTTTTGGTGATGGGAAGACCATCAACATAGACAAAATAAGATCAATATATCATCATCACTATTTTTGACATAGCAAGTGGGTTCATAATAGGTTTTTCTAACTCTAGAATCTCTAAGGTATTGATCAAGTTTGAAATACCAAGCTTGAGGAGTCTGCTTGAGTCCATACAAGGAATTTACCATCCATACAAGGACTTTACCAACCAACAAACTAGACGTTTCTTTCCAAAAAAATGAAACCCTTGTGGTTACATCAAGGCACTTTTAACATCCATTTGTATATATTCCATCCAGAATGAGCAGAAATGGATATAACTAGTTGAAAAGTTACCATTTTCCCTGTGGGGGGAAAGGTTTCTTCATAGTCCACCCTTTCATCTTGTGCATATCCTTTGGCAACAATACAAGCTTTCTATTTGTCTAAAGAACCATCTGATTTATATTTGACTTTAAAATTCCATTTACAACCAATTTCTTTCTTCCGTAGAGGCAATGTTGACAACACCCAAGTCTTGTTTTTCATCTATGCATCATATTTCACTTTCATGGTAGCCTCTGATTCAAGTTTTCCTTTGGATTCTTCAAATGTGCTAGGTTCAAATACCTGACACAAAAACAACAGAAGTTAGAGCAAAATTTACCTGTTCACTGCCTTGCACAATTTGTTGCCTCAATCATGTAGTATGTCCTTATAGTGCCTTTGGCAACTCATCTTCTCAATATCCTTCCATCATGGTATAATACCACTTCCATTTCCTTTGTTGGCCCTCCTGGTCTTGCTGTGAATATCAAGAATCCCTCTCTGTTGTGAAGATTGAGAATCCCCCTCTTCTTCACCAAACGCCTCCTTGGAACTTGACTCCTATGATGTTTTCAGCTCTGAGTCCTGTTTGATTTCAACGCCATAACTTGTTCTTGAATGAGCAACAATTTCCCATACACTACTTAGTACTATCCATATATTTACCATCATCATAGAAGAATGATATTTTCTCATCTACAACATCTCTATTAATCACAATTTTGTTCGTAGAAACATCCAGTTATTCATTAGGAACGTTTTTCCTTGGGAATATTTGCAAAAGCAATACAACTGAAAATACGAAAAAATCTCTTACAAAAGGTTTTCTGCCTAACCATGAATCCTTAGGAGTGATATCCTACAAAGATTTACAAGGAGTTTTGTTAAGGATGTAAACCACGGAAGTTCACTGCTTTTTCCCAGTATGGCTATGGTACATTCTGGTTGTGCACCATGCACTTTGCCATCTCCACAACTATCCTATTCCTCCTTTCCATGACTCCATTTTGTTGTGGAGTGTATGGAGTGGTATACCGCCTATGTATACCTTCCCTTTTGCAAGATTCTTTGAACTAAGTTGAAACAAACTCACCTCCATTATCATATCCTAAAGCTTTGAGTTGTTTACTTGTTTGTTTCTCTACCAAAGCGTTTCATGTTACAAACTTTGAAAAACAATTTGACTTGTTATTCATAAAACAAACCCTAATTTTCCTTGAATAGTCATCAACCAGTAGTAGGAAATACTTAGCTCCAGATATTGTAGGTGTTTTCATTGGACCATGCAAATCAACGTGTACTAGGTCCAAAACTCCTTTGGCTTGCCATGTTTTATTGTCAGTATCAAATGAAAGCCAACGTTGTTTTCATAACTGACAGCTTGCACATATCTCTAACAATCCTATACATACCTCTAACAATCCTAAATGGATGGAAGACCATCCACCATATTAGTCTTATTAAGTACAAATAAATATTGATAAATTAGGTGTCCATACCTTTCATGCTAGAGTACATTTGTATTCTCTACCACAGCTGGTGCATGTGCCTTTGTTGTTTTTAGAATCAACTAGTCTATACAACCCTTTTCCACCAATACAAACTATAGTCACCTTGTTATCACGAGAGTAGTGACCATATATTTGCTTCCTTGAAAATTTACAAAAATATTAGGGTTCCTAGTTATCTCACTAATAGATGAGATTTTTTCTCATGTTAGGAACATATTGAACGTTTTTGAAAGTATAACTTAAATTATTGTTCAGTATGACATGAACAACCTCACATCCTCTAACATAGTGAGTCCATCCATCACCCAAAGCAATAGATTCACTATTACTCTTATCTTCAATGAAATTTACATACCAGTTTTTGTGACACTTGTAGTGGTGAGATGCACATAAGTCGAATACCAGGCTATAGACTTAGTTGATTGATTATGTAATGCCACAAATGAAAAATCACCCACTGCTTCTTCTTCACCTCCTTCGGCAACATTTGCATGCCTTGACTTCATTTGACCATGTGCCAAGTCATATTGTTTTTTTTGGACATATCTCTTGAAGTGTCCAGGCTTATTGCAGTAATAACATCTGAATTTGTTCTCTTTGATACATTGCTAGCATTTTTTTGTTTGTCTTTGCCTTTGAACTCTGTACTAAATGCACTCATTATAGTGGATGGAGTTGATGCTTCTATCTGATCTAGCCTCCTTTCCTTTTGTAAAAAAAAGTGTTAATAACCTCTCAAATGTAAGTTGTTGGTTCACCCCAAGTAGATGTAAGGACTCAACAAATGAATCAAAGGATGGCAGCAAATTTCGCATCAACAAAGAAACCATATCCTCATCATCCATCGGCTTCTTAATAGCAAACAATAGATCATTGATATCCTTCAAGTGCAATAAATATTTAGAGACTGATCCTCCTTCTTGTAACTTGGTGGAAACGTTAAAACAAAAGATTTTTAAAATACAATGACCACCCAACTTCTGATGCTTGATACTTATTTTGGAGATTTGTTCAAAATATAGGTGCTACAATGGAATTTCTTACTTCTGGAACTAATGTGTCTACCACTGACAGTTTGAGAAGCATAAGTGCCTCTTTATGTCTTTTATCATAGTTTTCGGGATAATTTGTTGGTCTGTATTCTTTACCTAATATCATAGTGGAAAAAATCGTCGATTTTTCGACAATGTCCCGAAAAATCACAATTTTTTCTGGCTACCGATTTTTCAGCTGAAAAAAATCCCGATTTTTCAAAAAATCAGACATCGGTAAAAATTGGGAAAATCGGCAAACAATCGAGAAAATCGGGAAAAAATCGAGAAAGATCGGAAAAAAAATTGGCAAATAGGGGAAAAATCGATAAGCTAATTTTGATCCTATTGAAGTACAAAATTTGCATTTTTTAATGCCTGTCGCGGTTTGCCGATTTTTTCGTCGATGTTGCCGAGAAGATGTTTTCTAGACCCTCGCCAATTTTTGGCGGATGCCGATATTTTCCACTATGCCTAAGATGGTTTGTTCAAGATCTCTAAATTCAATAATGGTCGGTATCTTATGACTCCATAAACTGTAATTCTTTCCAATCAATTTTTCAAACTTCGGAAAGAGTAAATGATGCTAAGTAGCCATTACTAATACAAATCGAAGAGTGAAGACTACAATTTAGCACAAGCTTACTACCATTGAGAGTACTCCATCCAATCAGTTTAGTAAACTTCCTTCGTGTTGACAGCAGCTTTGAATTTCCACGCAGTGGCTGGGCAATACTTCCACTCTCCAATTCGCAGCAGGTCATCAATCCTTCACACAGTAGTTTCATGGTCAAGACCAAGGTGGTGGTTGATCCTCAATGAGCTTACTTTTATCATGCGGCTACACCATAAGATCACAGTTATTGGCCCAATGAAAACTTCTCGATTTAGCAGCATATCAGGTCGCAGCAAGTCTGAATATCTACTTTCCTATATTGATATTACAGTAAGCAGATTTTGTAAAGTTCAAAGTCTACCATGAATAGTAGAAATTCTATAAAATGTAGAACATGGTCAATATTTACCCATGGTTTCATATCTTTTAATATGCACCATGAGAGTCATACACCAGTTGCGTACATGCAATAAAATTTAACCACGATTCCAGTGACTATAGGTGCCATGATCTCTTGGCAGATCATGTAAATTGCATCACAGAGATGCAATGACATATAGATATTATAAAAAAGGAGATAAAGTTAATTTGATATAAGAATGACTTTGGCGGGGTAGGAAGGGCTCGTTACAATACTAAGGGGATTTTGAGAAAACAGATCTCACCGTAGCCTGGCTACTCGAGTTTATTTCTACATTGTCACTGTAGACAGACATAAAAGAAAGAAAGCCAAGAAATAATACAGGTTCAACATCAAATTTTGTAAAAGGTACAAGGTTATGAGGGCAAGATGGCATTGTGAAAGGAAGGAAAACTAGATGGCATTAAATTTGCTAGGTGGTATTTTACAACAAGTTTAATATTTCTAGAATTAAATGGTGTTTTTGGGACAAATGATAATAAGCTAGGAAACATGAACGCCCTCTAGAAAGTTTATGTTACTTTGTGACACGTACCTACGATTTTGAAGTTAGTGTTTTTTGTTAGAGATGATCCTCTAGGAACAGAATGATTTTCAGAACAGAAGTATTTACTGAAACTTGATTAGCAAGTGATTGTGTGTGCAACAGAAGTTGTTTTTGCTTTGAGGAATTTCAAAATAGTCAAATTTAGAGTGTCTTGTTGTTATTTAAATTGTGACACTAGTAACGTTGTCAATCACCAAGTCTTAGCAATAAGTAGTAAAATCAGATCTGTTTGGTGTGTTTTTACAGTTTTTCAAATACCTCCAATTTCTCCCAATATTTCCAGTTTCCTGAGTTTTTCAGGTTGCCAACGTTTCCGATATTTTTCGAGTTTCTCGCATCCAAATTTATGCTTGCCAATAATTTCCCCGATATTTATGATAAGTTTGTTTCTGGACCCTCGGCAATATATTCCACAAAACAAATTTGAAACATTAACTTTATACTCTTAAGAACAACTCATCTATACATACTCATTTTATTCTTTTGAGCACTCTTGTCTATAATCTTGTGTGTGTAAATCCAACAGTGATTACTGACCGAAAGTCACCATCTGTAAGGTTTCAAATGCTCTCAAAATTAAAAACATGCTTAGAAAGGGTGCCAAAGTAGCTTGAAAAGCCCTTTCAAACTCAATTGGTAAAGGCCCGGATTTTACATGAAATAATTAGAAACCTCTTGACCCAAATTTTATAAAACAAAAATACTCAAAACCCCAATGAAGTGATAGAAAAAATGTTTATGTGGAAAAATCCTTCACAGGAAAAAGAGCATTGCCAACTCATCCATATAATTGGAACAAATGCATGACAGACACAATATGCTAGTCATAAAATCAATGCTAGCTAACTTGAAAAGCTAGAACTATGTGTGTTTCTAATGTTAGCGAGGTCCAAATTTTTTATGTAAACCAATGAACTATAGCAACATCAGTGAATTGTGAGATATACAATAAAAGGTGTCCCCTCATATATATCAATAAGCAACAGTAAAAGCACATGTAAGGGATTAAGGTCCTGAAAATATTTACATTTGAGGAAGACAACTAACCCCAAAAATAATTGTCTTGAGAGCCTTCTGGAACCCCACACGCCTGCCCTCACTATCAAAAGTCAATCACCATTTATCTGGATTAAGTATGTTTCTTCCCTGTAGCATAATAGTAAGGAGAAATCCATACTCAAAAATGTATCTCCTTGCACTAAACAACTATCAATGAAGACAATCCCCAGAATAACAGAGTATTTAGAATAGAGAGTTTACTAGATAAGAGGAAAGACAAATCTTGAACTTTAATGGAGAAAAGGCCAAGTACTCTAAAGCAGCCAACAGAAAGGAATACATAGTAGTCTTCAGAAGAAAGAAAAGAAAAGCTGAATTTTATAGACTAGTATGTAAGAAAAGAAAAGCTGACTTGTATAGACTGGTATAAACTATACATAATGCAAAAAAGTGGAACCAACAGCCACCCATCTTGGCTACTGGGAAGCTGCTTTTCTGCAAAAGTATCCCTCGTTGGGGTTGAGGCTTGACTTGTATATCAGGCTCAGCAGCAGATAACATAAAGAGATATTTCTCAAGGAAGATACCCATAGGATAGGCACTTCTTAGAGAAACAACCTGGCTAGCAGATAAAATTCTATGTTTAGATGAGAAAAAGATTGCATAGCCAATGGCCAACTTGGATGTCCCTATCTTGAAAGCAAGCACTATAAGGAATGCTAGTGCACAATTCAAGCAAAGACAAATTGGTCATACAAAGTCAAGGTGATAAAGCTTTGCCTTTAGCTTGAACATCCAACTGTTCACTTTGTCAAAATTTGAAAAATATAAATTCCTAATGTTGTCTATGTCATAATAGTTAATATATTCTCAAGCACCAAGGGTTAGCTCAATCAATTGGTGCCGCTGTTACCAAGACATTTCCAGTAATTCAGATTGCTATGCAGGTCCCTGGTTTGATTTCCATGGGGTTAGGCGCACCAAGTCTATGCCACATGCTTTACACTGGGTACCATCCTCAAAATGGAGGGGAGTGCCTAGAAGTTTCACAAAGAGTTATTTCCAAGGAAAATAAAGTAAATATAACCTCAGCTTTATGCATTTAGGTGCTTCCATTGAGATTAATGAAAGACCAGAATGCAGTCATGCCATCCAACATCTCTAAGAATTATGCAAATAGGGACCATCAATGTTTATTAAGAAAAATAACTAAAAATAAAAATAGATTAGGAAGACTATGTTGAAGAAAACGAAATATGATGGCATTTGGCATGAACACACTAGTTGTTGAAAGTGACTGGAATTTGATGCAGCACATAGATGGCCAGCAATAGATTATATCTCCGTGTGTTAAGCACTGCAGAAGTAAAGGAAATCTGTGAGAAGATCCCAACATTTTCCTTATCTGTACATGTGGTTAAATATGCTAAATGTCATGTTTAAAGACAAACATTCATCTCAATGAAGAAACTGCAGGCTAAATGGAGTAAAAGCGCTTTCCAGTTAAATAAGAGAACCCTTAAATTTTGATTTGTGCTGGAAACTACATGAACTGATTAATAACACCTGCAAGTTTCAAACACATGCTAACTGCTTGAGTCCCCATTTTACTACGATTGAAAAAAGACAGATCACCTGGTACTGTATAGACTTTGAACTGTACATATTTCTTTATTGGCTAAGATATGATCTAGGCTGATTTTTGTAATAAAAAGCTGAAAATCTGTTTTGAAAAGGTCACTAATATAAAGGCTGTCATAGTTACATTCAACCACCATTGGACAGCTGAATAAATAGGCTCTAAGCCCATTCTTGCTTGTTTTTATTTCCATGTGTTGTAAACTTGTATATTTTCTACGTTGAATGTTCTCTTCTCCAACTCTTACCCATTCCTCCTCCCTCATTTACATCCTAGAATGTAAAAGTAATTTGTCTTTATTATGGCCTATTTTGTAAACATTATATGACAGTAAAGTTTGAACTTGAACTTTGAACCTACCTTCGAAATATTGATTACATAGTACAACTCTTTGGTCACGAATACGATGCTCTGTTTCATTTTGTGGTTGATGTTATCTATTACAATTTGTTAATATCTGTTGAAACATTAAAAGTTGAAGTTGTGGTTGATCATTTGATAACATTGTTATAACATATAGATGATTGATGTTATATGTGTACTAAATGGTTACGCTTTAATAATCACCATTAATCCAGTACTTAAATATATTTTCTCATGTTTTCTGAAACTAATTGAACATTTTTGCATGTTTCTCTAGAATATATATGCATCAAAATATATTAAAATATAATAATATAAAAAAAATGTTCCTGGAAGCTTTTGAACATTGGTATTTCCCTCTCCTGCTTTGCTTTCACTCCCACTGGCATAGGTCTGTCCAAAGCAGAAATGTGAAGCCCATAAATTTTCCAAAAACTGTTTGAACTTTGTAGGAAATAGTAATCATGCATTGGAAATTTGAACCATGGAAGTTATATTCTATTCATTATCAGGAGAGTGCTTTCCATATACTTACTGAATAAGAGGCTTGTGGGTGGTCTGATAGAGATATCACAAATAAAGTGACTGGGAAGAATGTAAACAAGCTCCTTAATTTCTCATATGATATGATAGATACGAGAGTATACCAAATATCTTCGAGACTCTCAACTTGTTACTTCCAAGGATATAAAATATTCCAAAATTGGGTGAGAGAGTTGACCAACATTATACATATATAAGAGCCAACTAAAAAATTTACAAAATTGTTAACCAATTTTCCATTAAAGCAATGCTAAACACAATGCCCACCCAGGGAGACTCGTGAACAGTGTTCTTAATGCATGAGCAAATATAGTTGCAAGATTTAGTTAAAATTAACTTGAATTGACCAGATGTTGGACTCACCTTAGACAGGTTCATATAAACCATGCCAAAATAGGTTTGCACATTCAAAAGGCATTGATGTATCTTTGAAAGGAAGTAAAGAGGAAAAAAATGGCTAGTGACAATTCCAGATGGAATTATATTAGTGTAACTGGAAGAGAAAGTTATACCTTAGCTTTTGTCAATATCAGAAATGACGGTCTGCTAGAAAGAGGCCAACACAGTCATGCCCAGCCCACAAGGGCTCCAAAACAGTCACGGTGTGCTAAGAAGAGGCCAACACATTCATGCCCAGCTGGAGAGGAGGAAAAAACAATAGAGAGAAGGAAAACATAGTCACAGCCTAGACCATAGAAATATATAAGAAACAGGAAGTTAGGAACCCAAACAATCCACTCAAGGTAGCAGTAACTCTAGGCGTCAAGCACAAACCAACAAGGATCATATTTGAACTTCATTCATGTCAAGAACTCCCTAGAAATGGAGAAGTGAACTTAATTTATAATCTTTACAAGCCTTCTAGAAAAGTCACTTAGACAATAAATGGACAATCTAGGTGTATTTTAGGCCTTAATCAATATTTGCAGCCTCATTTCTCCATATGTCGGGTACCTAAGTAAAGAAAATCAATAAAACCCTAAAATTTACAAATATGGGTAGTTTCTTTGGGATTATATCAGTCCTCTTATCATCCAAACAACAACATTTGAAGGCCACTTGGTGGACCTGAAGGTGTGTGCCAATCAACCACCCTTCCTAAGGAAATTCAATTCAAAATACTATCAAACCTCTTACAAAATGCAGTGAACAAGTGTGAAATTGGCTACCAAGAAAGTGATAATCCTCATTACCAAAGTTGTAGACACTTAAAGTTATAGTACATCAGATAAAACTACAAGTGTTGAGAAGATATAAAGTCATTGCAGAAGACCTTTATTTCCCACCAGTGAAGCATATATACCATTGACAATAGAAGTCACTGACATAAAGTCTCCAATAAAATATGCATCTTGCATGAAAGGGACATGAGTGTGAAATATTGAAGTAGAAGAGCAAAGAGTACTCAAGAAAAACTAATCCCTTTCGTTTAGAAATTTAGTTCTCTTATAGGTGCCATGCAAGGTTACTTCAACACCCTAAAAGCGTGATAAACTTGTCTCTAAGATAATGCCCAACTTTGGAAGGGGGTGCCTAGATGTCCTCCTTTCTATGAAATGTTTCCCTAGGTGACCCCCAAAATCCAGGGGCATGGGAAACACAAGGGGATTTCCCCTGACCCTACAAGACATGTCCCCGTGGAGCATTGAGTTTTTGTTGTAAAATTGGAAGTGTTCCATTTTCTGTGTTAGATTAGGCTATATTTGAGCAGTGAGTTAACTATTATTCCAGATTTAGAAGTATAAGTTTACACTTTGATTTTGTTATTTTTGGATGTTCGAGTTTCTAGACTTAGCAGTTTGCTTGTTCCGAATTAGATTAGGGTTTTACTTTTTTAGTTTGGGTTCCCACAGACGTGTGCTACTTTGTATTTTTCTCCTATCCTTTTAAATATATATGAGAAAAGAAAAGTTGTTAGTGATTGATCATCTTCAGTTTTGTTTTATAACAACAACGGAATTTGCAATAAAAATGTTGAATTGTATAGCTAGGTAATACAAAAGTAGTATATTCTCAGAGTGGGAACCAGATATTCCAAAACCCATAAGGATAACAAGCCCAATCAAAGGTTTTAGATTAAGTGAAGGGTACATTTTTACTATGGAAATGACAAATGAGTTCAACAACAAACACCACAAACATTTGGGGATAAAGAGGGCTTGGCTCTCTTAATTAAATTCCAATCCTATACCCTCAAACATCATAGAATAAATTCCTGAAAAGTTTCAATCATGTAAGTCTTGAAATGATGAAATGCTAAAAAAGTTCAAGTCTATTGAATTTTGAATGGAACCTAAAATTCTACATTTTCCATATGACGTCCAGTCCACCTATTCTACTTGGTGTGAACTAGTCCAGTCCATCTATTATGGTAACATTGGTATTAATGTGGGATCTTGGGTTCAAAACCCCCTATGTAGGTGGAGATTAGGCCTAGGATCATACATTTAGTGACACAGGGAACAAGGTTCAAAACCCCTATGTGGGTGCAAATGATACCAAGAACAAATCATAGATGATTTCACTAGGAGACACCCCAAATAGAATGGTATCTTAGCCAAAGGACAACTGTATGTTTTTATAAGAGAAAATTCTAAAGGAAAATAAATTGTAGCACACTGATCTTGAAAAGTATCAGAAATTATTCTACTCTTCTCTATCCCCACAGATCTTTGACATTTCTTCTGTCTATTCCTTTTGAAACTTTAGAAGTTCTCTTAGCTCTATAGTTTCCCTCATAGAATGGTTGACAATGTCAAAAACTACACCATACATTTGGTGAAATTTGGCTGCAACCTGGTAAGGATCCTCAACCCAGTCTTACATCTCCTTTTCCAAACAAGACAAGTTTCCTAGACCTTGATGCAGGCAGGGTCTCCCATGTCCATCAGGATTGACACATGAACAACCAATAGGTTTCTTTCCTACTCTACTGGATCCTTTTGGATTTCCTACATAATATTGACTTGTGTCACAGCAAGTTAAAGTGTGCCCTTGTGGTCCTACTCCTAATACAGTAATTCCTACTTAAAAGAGGTGTCTAACCTCATTTGTACAGATGAAGACATAAAGTCATTTGATTGTTGGAGGCTTCGAACTTACTGATCTATCTTTAGGGTACTTATCATACCCATGGACATTTCTTAATATCTTATATAATATTGGTCTTTCTTTTATGTTGTGATTATTCTTTGATTGGGCTTATTAAAATTGCTATGTTTACACCCTAACACCAAGTTGGTATGCAAGCTTTGGTCACATAAGGATCTAATAGAAACAAGGTCGTGAAGCTTGGTTTGGTCAGAATCCATCAGATTATGTAGCATTTGACAGGGTATGTAGGAACACTAGATTATTTTGTGGAATAAACTATGAATCTGGAGCAGTTTGTGCAAAAGAGCCTTGTTCCTATTTTCTACAGATTTCAACCCTTCTGCTCCAATGACCCTCCTCCAGGAAAGTTTTTAGCAACATGTACACCCAAGACCAGACCAGCATGGCTGCCTTGAGGCTCAGAAAATCTACTTGCATCTTGTCTTCAACAGATCTATCAGCCAACTCTTCCAACTGATGCATCCCTGACAATATGATTGCAGGCTGAGTGTGCCCTACCAAGATCCCAATTCACAAATGTACCCAAGTGCCCTAAGTCATTCTTCAGAAGTGCAGATTTCTGTGGGATGATTTCCGCATCCATGCATTTATGTGTCTGTACAAATTCTTTTAGAGCCCAAACTCCTATTCATCTATCCACTATTTTTTATGGTGCACAATTTCAAGGCACGGTTTATTTTTTCTCTGCATGTGAAAGCAATGATTTTGGCATTGTGTATGTACCCTATCTGAGCATGTATCCTTGAGGAGTTTTTTTCCACTACAATACAATTTTCAGAAAAACTCTTTGGCTGCTACAACAAAATTTTCAGATTAATTCCTTGGCTGCTACAGTGCACTACAAATATGGGCATGTAGCGAGCCTCAGAGATATTTCAGAAGCATGAGTGTATTTTTCCCTGCAACAATTCAAATCAGTGAGTATTTTTTACAGTAAATCATTTCCTAAATTATCCCTTGAACTTGCATATCCTTTGTGAGTGTTGCCCACTTCATGCCATGTATGTGGCTTTTTCCCTATCACGATAACATGAAAATTAAACACCTAAAGAAAACCAATATTACTAGAGATTTCAGTTTTTAAACAACAAGATGTTAATACAACTTTATTGAGGCATATATGATTAGCTAATTGTCTTTCATGGTGATGGGGAGCCAGACACCGTAGTTCTTAATGCACAATAAGTATGGAGCTTCATGCCACTAGAAATCTGAAAATATTATCTAAAGTCCATTTTGAGGACATAATTGAAATTGTCATGAATAAAGTTATAAACTCAAAAAATGTCCTGAATTAAGCATTTTTAGAACACATAAATTTAAGAAATGGTATTTTGAGGAAATATGATTTTGATTTTGAGTGTACTATGGATTTAATGTTATTGAATTGATGGTTTCTTCTTTAGAATGCTAGACGAACTATTGGGGTTCTCTATCAAAACGGTATCATCAGTTTTGTACAACAATATTCACATGGTCAAATGGGTGCAGGGTTTGATTGATATCCAAAGAAATAAAGTTGGAGGATAGGAACTCTGGTTTTCAATGTGCAATATAGATATATATTTTAAGATGTGCTTGTTTCTTGATAATTTAATTATTTGCTGCTCAGTTCCACTTGAAGAATTTGTTTTTGTGTCTAGGCATTTAGTTGTTTCAGAATTCTCCTATGAAAAAATTGTACAATTACATAGAAGCAATCTTAAACATGTTGTGCTTCTCCAAGCTAATTGGACCTGTCTTCAGTGGGATTTTGCACTAACATTGCACTGTTTCCTAGTCCATTGCAATTAGGGAATATGCATAATCCTTATTTGGAATAAAAAATTCAGAAGAGAGAATATTTAAAACACGTTGTTGGCACAACACGGATCAGGGGGATCATTGACTGACAACATGGTGCCCTTAATTGAAAATAAGAAACCTAAATACCATTCTATTGCAGATTCCTAAGAACAATAAAACAGACGAGTATTGCAAAGACAGGTAATTTTTTTTCCCTTTTCAAAATTTCAGGGGTTCATGCAAATGAGGAAATGGACCTACACATCAATGGCCGATTACCATAGCAATCTACTGACATAGTGTGTGGGGATGAACATACAACCAAAGCCACAAGAAACAATCCCCACGATACTTAGTTGAGGTCTTCAGAAAAAAATACTGCCCTAAAGCAAACTCTGAATGGACCTAACAAACCCTGAACGGTAGAACCATTGCAGCTAAACAATTCTAAGTCCATATTTAGAACATCTCGGTGAAGCACCAGGACGAAAACCTACAAGGTCATGAGTTCCATACAAGAGCGTTTCAACTAAAAACTTGCCCAGCTTGCAGATTGGCGTTCTCTCCTAAAAAGGGTGGCCAGCTAAGCTACAAGCTCCAAACACAATGAGCTTAAGTAAGCAGGCACCTCAGATATATGCATTAATTGGTTGTATATGAAGTTATCCACAGCCACTCACCTATACAACAAAGAAAATTACTCAATAACTAGTTCAATGAATGTAGCATGTCAACTTTCAAGATGTGATGGTTTTAGTGATCATGAGTTCCTGTCTCAGTTTTAATTTTTATCCCCATAGATTTGAAAATATATAGTTTTAAACTTTTAAGCTAGTATCTGCTAGTTAATGACATAAAGGTGAATGCATGTCTCCTGTATTTGATTATTCAAGAGATTTTTTGTTATAACTATCGATGTGGCAACATTCAGTGCTTCATCTTTTCTGTATACTCTCTGTTTCTTGGACATGATGTGATAAGTATTCTTAACAGGTTTCTCAAGTTGTGGGTCTGTGAAAGTGCAACTTGGTCAAATTCCATTGATTTTCAGTTTATAGAAGAAGTGATTTTTTCAATATTTAAACTAATTGAGTCCATCTAGAGCAGGCTGTTGTTTCTATTAAGATTATTCAAAATAAGCAAACTGGACAACCAGAGGGTTATGGTTTTGTGGAACTTGATTCTCATACAACTACAGAGAGAATTTTGTAGAATTTCTGTGGTACACCCATGCCCAGTTCTCAACAACCTTTCATTAGAGGAATTTTGGAGTCTAAAATGGGCCTCCTAAGGAAATAATAAAATAATAGTTAAAATAATAAAATAATATTGATTATTTTTGGAGGAAGAAAGAAAAAACTACTTTTTGTGTTCGTATTTTTGACATATCTCATTGTGTTTTTACTCAAATTTCGATCGGGAGAGCTTGTTGGATGCGGAATTTGATTCCGCATCCAACGAGTACCCACACTGCATACTTTTGATGGACCCTGCTACCCCAAAAACAAGAAATGCCTGAAAAAATGCGATGATCATGTCATCATCACATTTTTTCAGGTATTTCTTGTTTTTGGGGTAGTGGGGTCCGTCAAAAGTATGCAGTTTGGGTACTCGTTGGATGCGGAATCAACTTCTACATCCAACAAGCTCTCCCGATCAAAATTTGAGTAAAAAAACAGGGAGATATGTCGAAAATACGAACACAAAAAGTAGTTTTTTTTAATGACAAATATGTCAATTCTACCATTATGGTTGACTTATTTTATTGAAATTCTATTGGTTCTTGAATTCCTACTCACAAAAACTTATTTTGGCACGTTTTCTTATAAGGCCCATTTTAGACCCCAAATTTCCTCTAATGTAGGTGTAAATGGGCTACTTTTGGAGCTGGTGGCAGATAGACAGAACCAGGCACTGGGTATTCCATATTTGTTGGGGACTTGGGTCCTAACCTCACTGATATTATCTTGCAAGAGACTTTTCAAAGCTGATATTCATCTGTTAAAACTGCTAAAGTTGTGATAGATGCAAATACAGCTCACACCAAAGGTTATGGGTTTGTCAGTTTTGGTGATGAGAACGAGAAAAACTGAGCTATGACTGAAATGAATGGCGTTTATTGCTCATTGAGACCTATGTGTATTAATGAAGCTACACCAAAGAATTCCTTGGGATTTCAACAACCTTATTCCATGAAAGGTATGTTTTTCAAGGATGGTAGATTATACATGTATGTTTTTATCAGTGGTTTTATGTATATATTGATAGGTTACTTTACATATGTCTTGTAACTCAATTTTGGGAAGACAATTCAGCCAACCTAGTCTGTCTACACAATTACATGTATCCCCTTCAAATCTTCATAAGTTATTCTTCTCTCTTTCATCGTAGTTGATTTCCAACTGGTTCTCTTTTGTTGTTGGCCAATCAATACTTTTATTTTAAACTTGTATTTTCCTTTTAAGCACCATCTGCAACTGATGTAGGAGCTACTGTCTCCTATAGTTTTCATTGTATGTCAATTAACTGTAGAAGTATACATAGTGACAAATGTTGACAGTTACTCCATAAAAGTTTTGAATTCTTAAAATTCTCAGAGATTGAGAATTGTCACATTGGGAAGTTTTCTGCTGAATAACTACTTGAAGAGAAGTTAAGAGTGGTTACATTCAGTTGATCTACATTTTCTTCCTACTGTTTTCTTTTCCTGTTGAAAATCAGCAAGTTTGAATGGAGTTATGAGTTATTGAACGCTTATGAAAGTTATGTTGTCTCAAAGCAAGATGCCAAGAGGCTTTGTCCACTTAGGGGCCTGGAACAAAACTCGGCAGAAAAGCACCTTAATTAGTGGTCACCCCAATTAGGTCAGTTTTTATGATTATGTATTTAAACTAAATTCTCCATTTGATAAATTTGTAGCATTTTCTTGCGGCTGAAAACAACTCATTATTTTATGCTACATGCTTTCAGTCACAGCAGTTCTTCCTGTTTTTTAAGCAACAGTTAAGCCAGTTCTCTCTTTTTTGTGAACATAGGTAGCTTATTCCATTAAAATAGTGTTTTTAGCAGAATATAAGCAAATTATATTGCCTATCTTGTGACAGTTCATTGTAGCATCCTTGTCCATATTCCTTGCTCAATTTCCTTTATTAAATGGCCCAAATTAGCATCTCCCTTTAGATACGCTAGAGAGACTAGCATTGTATTGTGGAGTAAATTTGCATTTTTCTTGTCAAATAACTATTTGAGCAGATATCTTTCTTTGCACTAAAATCTAGCTATCCCTATTATGCATCGAGAAGTAATGGACACACAAGTTTAGGATTCACAAGCTGCATAGGTGAAGTTTGACATGGCTTAAATTTAAGTACTCGTTGGAGTGGTTGTAGTGGAAGGGTAAGCAATGCTAACTTCTGGTTGTGGTCTTTATAACCATTTATGACAAATGTTCTCTGTTGGTCCAAACTTGGTCATGATTGTCTCCTTGGACTATTAAATGGTGCCTTTTGGTCTTTTAACGACAAAGAGGCTTCTATGTGGTCTTCTGGCACCAGCTGTTGCAGAACCACATTCCTACCTTTTGAAATTATTTCTTTTGTGAATATTTCTATATCCCTACTTTGGGTGGTTTTTCCTTTATTTGTTATGTTAGGTTTCTTGTTCCTTCCTGCGTACTTACTGCAAGACTTGAAAAGGTTGTTACACTCCCATCTATTTCCTTTGCCTGGCTCTTCTTCCATATTTTTCCTTTACCCAATGAGGCTTTGTATCCTACTCCTTTAGTCTAGGAGTGTTAAAGTAGT
>LPNX010806242.1:310702-355687 GCA_001517045.1 Pseudotsuga menziesii | reverse complement strand
AGTGAAAGTGAAATTAGGGTTTTTGCTTTACCTAAAGTTATAAAAGAGAGATCAATTGGTGGAGAGAACACACACACTTGTATTCCGACAGAGATAGGAAACATATGGGGAGAGAAAGTCAGACAGAGGATTTAGCTAAGAAGACGGAGGAGCGAGCAGCAGGATCATCGAGCTTCGTACAGCTAAGTTGTACACTCAGACAGGAGGGTGTTGAGGTTTAGCTGGGATTTTCCCAATGATTCTTTCGGGTACTGCATTCGCCAAGCTTGGGTGAATTTGCAGTGATTGTAAAAGTTCCATATTTTCTCATAATAAAATATATATCTGACTGCTGCATTGGTTTTCCCATCTTGGGTTTTTCTGGGGGTTTCCATACCCAAAATAACAGTGTCAATATTGTGATGTGATGTTGTGAGTTATTTGTCAGATTTATATTTCGTTGCATACTGTAAAATATATTCATGTGTGGTTATCAGTAGAGATCTTGCATGCACTGTTAGCCGTAGTTTGAATATTAAAGGAAAATTTACATGGTATCAGAGCTTTGGTGAGCTAAAGCTGGGAGATTTGCAGCAGCAGTGATAGATCAGGGACAGATCTATAGGAAGACACAAACCTAGACTTCCAAATCTAGGGTTTGACAGGTACACTTCACTATGGCTGTGCAGTTGAGAGTTGAGGATAGACTCCAGTGTGCTCAGAAATTTCCTACATGGAAAGAAAGGATCACAAGGATCTTGGACATCAGTAATGCAGAGGAGCACATTAACTCCATGAAAGTTGCACCCACAGATCCGACAGATCTAGCAGCTTGGAAGAAGATTGATTCCATAGCCATGCTGATTATCATGGATGGAGTGAAGGACCATATCGTCCCTCACCTTTATGGAAAGAAGACCACATTAGAAATGTGGAAGGCTTTAGAGAGTCTGTACCAGAGCAAGAACGAGAATCGGGGGAATGGTGTTGCAAGAGAGGATGTGCAGCACCAAGATGACCAAGGGAGAAGGAGTGGTGCCTTATCTCACGAGGCTCACACAGATCAGGGATGAGCTTGGAGCTGTTGGCTCTAAGACAAAAGATGAGGAGCTAGTTCGGATAGCCCTTAATGGATTCTCTAAGCCATGGGACACCTTTGTCAAAGGTGTTGTGGCTAGGAGAAGCTCCCTGATTGGCAAAGACTATGGGATGACTTTGTGCAGGAGGAGACTTGCATGGGTCAAGGATTAGGCTCATCCAACAGTGCCGCACAAATTGTGGATGAGGAGGCTATATCCCTTACATGGAATAGAAAGGGGAAGGAAAAGAGGAAGAAGGATGGTAAGAAGAACCTTGACGTGTCAAAGGTCAAGTGTTTTATCTGCCACAAGCAAGGACACTTTGCCTCCCAATTCCCAGACAGGAAGAAGAAGAGTAACACTCAGATGGCTGTATCTGTAGAGGTGGATGAGTTCAGCAGGAACTTTGATGAGGAGTTTTTCTTGATAGCTTGCATGGCAAGCACCATAGGGAGTAGCATATGGTACATTGATAGTGAAGCATCTAGTCACATGACTAGATAGAAGATATTCTTTAGAGACTTGCAGGATGGTGGAATAGGGATCCACGCTGAGCTGGGTGATGATGCACATTATCAAGCGCAAGGAGTTGGCACTGTTTCATTTGAGAGGGAGTCTGGAAAAACACTCAGTTTTACTGATGTGTTATATGTTCCAGGACTGATAAAGAACCTTATATCAGTCTCCACTCTAGAGGGAAAGGGATATCAGGTGAAGTTCCATGACCATAGAGTGTATATTAGGCCCAAGGGGTCAGATAGGAGCTTGGATCGAGTGATTGGTAGAAGGAGCGGGAAAGTGTACAGATTACAATTTAAGCCTACAAAGGCTCTAGTTAGCAGCATCAGCAGCATTCAAGGTGAGTTGTGGCATAGGAGGATGACACACTTACACCATGGAGCACTGAAGCATTTGAGATAGACAGTCATTGGAGTTCCTCAGGTATAGGAGGAAATGCATAACCACTGCAAGGGTTGTGCTTTGGGGAAGAACGTCAGGAAGCCTTTCCCACAGAGTGAGCACAAGTCTAAGGAGCCCTTGGGCTTGGTGAATTTAGATGTATGTGGAACTATGAGTGTCCATTCATTCAGTGGTTATAGTTACTGCGTAACCTTCATTGATGACTATTCCAGGAAAACTTGGATCTATTTATTGAAGGCCAAGTCAAAGGTCTTTGAGAGGTTCCGAGAGTTCAAGACTCTTGTGGAGAACCAAACAAGAAATAAGATTCGGGTATTGAGGACAGACAACAGGGGTGAGTACACTTCCAATGAGTTCATGGAGTATTGTTCAGCTGAGGGGATCAAGAAGGAGCACACTGTGCCCCATACCCCACAGCACAAGAATAGGACTATGGTTTGAGCAGCCAAGGCCATGCTATTTGATCAGGGATTACCACTATTCCTCTAGGCTGATGCATACAGGACTGTAGTATACATTCAAAATAGGTGTCCCCACACAGCCTTGGGGAGGAAGACATCGGAGGAGGTCTTCACAGGCACTAGGCCAAATGTGAGTCACATTCACATATTTGGTAGTGTCTGCTATTTTCATGTTCATGCTAACAATAGGAAGAAGCTGGACCCTTCTGCAGAGAAGGGGTTACTTGTTGGTTACAATGAGATTTTGAAGGCATATAGAGTTTACATTCTTGAGGTTTAGAAACGAATTAGAGATTAATCTGTCTTCATTTACTACAGATTAGGTATTTTTAAACTTCCTGTCAGTACCACACCCTTCATGGGAACTCAGATATTTTCGAGAATTTATTGAGGTGTTTCCAAGTTTCCACAAGTTTCCAATACTGGTACATGGGCAATTTAGGAGTTTCATGCAATATAGGACTGAAGTCTATAATAGGGTTATTGGACTTCCATCAACAGGGTGCTTCAAAAATTCAATTTCTCACTGTACTGGAGGCTTTAGATGAAAGTTTATTACTCTCCTCACATATATTTTCCATAAAGATCAATGGTTCAATGGTTGTCTAGCTATCTTATTTAAATCCCAAAGGGATCTTCAACAAGGAAACCTGCCACAAGAGGTTAACTGGATTGGTGAAAGCATGGGATTGTATTCGCCCCCAACAGTGTTCATATTTCATGAAAGTGGCCAGTTTTCCTTCACAAGGGTGGACTTAAAGGCAGTAGAACCATCATGGCCATTTAGTCAGGCCAACTGGCTTGAAAGCGGGGGATTGTCTTAGGCCCCACCAGGGTTCAAATTTTACAAATGGCAACAGGTGATAACCGTAGGTTTTTTGGATTAAGAATCTTAAATGATTCCTCTAGAAGAATTCTCAACCCTTCAAGGAGAGCCTTCTCCCTATCTCTCTATCATTATGGCCAAGGCTCATGGAAAAGCATTAGAGGATGCTTAAGACAGAAGGGAGCTCACAAGTTGAAAGTGTCCTCACTTTCTCCACCAATATCCCATCTACAAAATGCATATGATACCATGTTTGGCCAAGAAACCTCTCCATCATGAAGCCTATGAAATAAAGGAAAACGTCTTATACTATAAAAGAGCATCCGGGGAAAGGATTAATGCTCAAAAGTATGAGATATATTTCTTCAATTATAATGGTAATAAACAAAGAATTTCATTATTGTTGGGATGCAACAGAGAACCTCTTCTAAGGAAAGATCAAAAAGAATTTATGGAAACAATTACTGGATAGAATCACAAAAGGTTGTCAAGCTGGAAAGGAAAGTAGTTATCTTGGAGAGGCAGACTCAATTGTTAAAATTAGTCCTCCAAGCTGTGACAAATTATCCCTTCTCAATCCTTAAAGTTCCTGAAAGTATACAATACTCACTAAATTCTATTTGAAGGAGTTTTTTGGCAAGCCATAGATAGAAGAGGTAAAGAAAATCCCTTTCTTGTCCTGGATAAAAGTTTACCTGCCCAAGTCCTAAGGTGGTGTTAGACTTAGATGATGTAGCTAGGAAAGCTTTGCTCTTGGAAGTATATAGGTTTGCAAACTTATATATCTAGAATCTGGATACTATAGAACCTGAGTGCATCAGATGGAGTGAAGGAAGGAGCAGGTTTCGGGGGCATGGTAAGCCCTAAGAGCCTAGGGTTTCTTTGGAGTGGGGAGATCGAGACCGTATGGGGCGTCGACAAAATCAGCTAGTAAGGATTGATGATTTGGATCCAACCCTTGGAGAATGCTGGTGGTTACTATGCCTTGACTGTGGTTCTCACCCATAACGGATCTTCTGTTTGCTGGTAAACTAGTCTTTTTTTACTACTATATTTTACCTTTTACTGGAAAAATGACAGAAGATGAGCTGGTAGACTATTCCAGTGATCATCTAGAGGA
Organism: Pseudotsuga menziesii; assembly: GCA_001517045.1. Taxonomy (NCBI): domain Eukaryota; kingdom Viridiplantae; phylum Streptophyta; class Pinopsida; order Pinales; family Pinaceae; genus Pseudotsuga; species Pseudotsuga menziesii. The sequence continues at coordinate 351,301 of LPNX010806242.1, read as the reverse complement.
GGGTGTTTTCTGGGTTGGGACAGGTGTAAGCGTTTTGGATGAGGTGGAGGCTCCTCCTCCTCCATGGGTTGAAATTTATCCAGTGGTTATGTTTTCACCTTCCCATGGTGAGGAGGGTTTCTCTCTGTCTAAACTATTACTCTCTTCACCTTCCCCTTTTCATATTCCAGAGGTAATTCCTTTTTCCCTGGTGAGGGCACTGGTGGTGTTATTGGACTTGGTAAGACAGGGGTTGTGGACCCAACTTTGCCGGAGGGGGACTCTTTTGCAAGTGCTTGGGATTTTGGAGATGCATTAAATGGACCGTCTGCAATGGGGGTCGCGAGCGGCATAGAGAAACCCTTGGTGTTTATCGACAGTGAATCTCGGAGGGTGGAGGAGCCAGCCCTCATGTGCTGAGTTGAACATGGTTCAAAATCAACACCATGAGCATCACATGCATCTAGCTATAATATCAATACTATGTTCTTGTAGTTGTTATTAGTAACAATGCTAGTTTAGTTTTAACAATATTATTATATCTATAGTTTCATCAGAATAGGTTGTACATGAAAGGTTTTCTATGGATGTTAGCATATTTCATTCTTAGTGATTATTTAAAATTTTGCGGCTACCTGTATAAAGTTTTACATTAATTTGAAGGACAGTCTAAAATTTAATTGATTTGGATAGTAAAAAAATCATAATCTATGCTGAAGCTAGCTACTAAGTAGATTTTGGTTGAACTTGAAACATGCACTTGTTAGTGTCTTGTTGCTTGTTGGCTATTTCAGATGTAAAAGATGTATCCTGCAGCTGTGTCTATGACATGTATTGTAAAATGAAAATGTGGCTGTCATGAATATGATTTGTGTTGAAGGCCATATAGATACTTGTATAGTACTTAACATCTTTTTGGTGATTGCTCTGGAAAATGCTTTTGTAACTGTCAAGTAGAAGAGGGAAATGCCCAGCCAGCTGCACCTTTTCAACAAGTTTAATATTGATGTTGGAAGTCATAAGCCAATCTCAGTGTGGGTGAGAATTTATTCTGTTACGAAATAACAAACCTAAATACAATGTTGATGTAATTATAATAACCGAGGCATACAATCATTGGCTACTTGATGAGTCACAATATGTTTACTAAAGATTTTATCATATTTGAGGTAGATAAAGGTCATCTGGATATTACCATTCTTTGCATGTTCATTCTGTTTGCTTTTTTTTCAGGACATTTTGCATGTGAATTTTCAATACCACAAACATGGTTTTGGAAAATCGTTTTGCTATTCTTAATTTATTTTTGGTTCAAGTAACTATTACCCTCATGAATATGATGCTAAAACTGAGGTTGCTGGTCAAGGCTTCCATTCAGACAATGATCCAAATAATACAACTGTAAGTGGATGTCTTACTATACTACTCTGAGGCCTTTTAAGGTACATGTTTTTTTTAATCACTTTTCAACTGTCATGCAGATATTTGTTGTGGGTTAGATCCAAATGCAACGGACAAAGGCTATTCACAAAAGGCTTAGATATTATTATTATTATTACTTATTCTTTAATTACATTCATTCATAGTAACAGAGCAGAATGCATGCAATCACTATAAACACATCATCACATCATCAAGATACATCAAAAGCACATAGACGAGAGCATAACAGTCTTCCATTGTATTAATAGGCATCATCACATTACAGCACGGATCTCCATCATTCCTGTTGGTTATCCAAACCCTACCGCCATTGAATACTTTTGCCATTGAATACTTTTAATCCTAGCGCCTTTGAATCAAAAACTAAATTTTATGTATTTCTAAAGATAAACATTCAGATCCAATCCAGAAGGATTGATAAAACAAAACCCGCCTCACCTTGATCTTCGTCATCAAGAAGCTTGATTCAGACAATTGGGCAGCAGGTGGAAACGAATATTGTACAGCAAGTCAAATTGGGTGGGTTATTTAAGGGAAAACCAGTACGAATTAGAGTGAAAGGATCAGGCCAATTCATTGAATTATGGTTTGGAAAGAAAGAGTATTCCATTGTCACTATCATCCCCGCAGTAAAGTTTTGGTACAACCAATCTTTTTTCATCAATCGTGTATTCATCTATTGGAGGGCACCCTAATTTTAGCAAATTGGTTTGAATATTTGAAATGCATATGAATATGAATAAGCCGAACAAAATATTGTTGCATAAGATTGAGAAAATACCTAAAACGGTCATCCTGACCAGAACGCAACACAACCTCATCTGTGAAAGTCCATTTATGAAAAATTAGTGAAATCGACCCCTGAGGAGATGCAGATAGATCCCCACGCGCTATGAGGTGAATGTTTCCAACCCATGACTGAAATTCCTGACCCGATCGATCAATTTCTCTTAGCAACAAATGAGCAAAAACCGTGATTTCGTTGTCATTGGCGGTATAGCCATTAAAATTTCAAATTTTCAAAAGATATTTGTCAAATATGGAAAATTAAGTTTAAGGTGTTTTTTTTTAATTTATAGATGTACTTAGAATGAGTTATGTTTGAGTGATTCAATTTATCATTTTTATAGATATGAAAATTGTTTGTGTGTTGGTTTGAAAAAAAAGTTATAAAATTAATTAATTATTAATTTTTGTAATTATGGAAGTTATTTTAAATGGTTATGTTATTTTTGTGACCATTCATTGAGCTTAGGCGAATATTTACATAGGGGACAATCACAATTTTTTAGCCGCTCTATTAGGGTTTCAGCTTGCGCGTTAGGGTTCTCGGGTTCATCTTTGCTACAGACGCCATGGCTTCCAATGATGGTGGTTCCCAACCACCCTCCTCCTCTGCACTCCCTCCTGAAATAGAATCTTTCACGTGCCTGGTTCCCAACCGCCCTCCTCCTCGCCTTTCAAAAGAGAGTCTCCATATACATGAAGTTGTCAAACACCATTTTCAGAAGCAAATTTGATGAGGATGATGATAAAGAGAGGTTGTTAATCGATGAGTTGTTGCTGCAAGGTAAGGAAAATTTGTTTGAGAAGGCCACTAGGAATTAGGGCTTGTCTATAACAACAGTAAGAAATGATGGTGTTTCAAAAGGTAATCTAGGACCAATTGTTTTTGGTGGGGTTCTTCATAATGATCAAGGCCATATTATGCTTCGAATGTATTATGGATATCTAGGAGTTGACAACAACAATGTTGTTGAACTGAAAGATCTGGCTCAAGGGCTCAGGATTACCATTAATAATGTATACTGTTAGGTAATAGCTGAAGGGGACTCTTAGATACATCTGGTGGTTCACATAGAAACTAGAATACAAAGTGGAATATCTATATATCAATCAACATGAAGAAAATATAGCCATATATGTTCACAAACTCTGCTCAACTTAATCTCTGACATCTCCCTTGTAAAGTGTCATTTGGGTGATGTTTGTTATCGATTATCTGCCTTAAAATGTGGGGATGATCAATTTGATCCATCACTAAGTATTTTATGCATGATGAGCTCGGCTTTCACTACATCCATGTATTGAAATTATCACTTTGCTTTGACACCAATTAACATCTCGACAGCTTCATTTGTGCCCCATAGCCTTGAAGGGTCACATAGGCCACTAGGTACATGCCATTATCACACTTAAGTTATCGCCATCCATAATCAACCATGTAATTGACATGTTTATCGAAGTGGTGTGCATGCTCCTTAATCTTGATGGTACTAGGGTCCATGGCCCAGAGAACTTGTATTCACCTACTGAAGTAAAATAGAGAGTTGGATTGTGAGCCTATCTAGTCGAATACCTCTAAGAGGAATGATATTTATAAATGAATGATTATTTACTTGGTCAAATAGATGAATGATTATTTATCAGTATCTTTAGTATTGAGTTGTGATCTCAAGTGTTATCTTATTATATCATATTTTCCTATTTGTTTCCCAAATCAAGTTTTAGAGGGATATTAGTGTTGTAATCCAATATTGTCTTAGTGACTTGTGACCCTTTATCATACACCTAGATTGATTGTAGCCCAATAATGATCAACAAGAGGTAATTTTTTCTATGCAATAGTGTGAGGATGTTTCTCCCCCATGTGGCCCAACTATGTGCCTATGTGTGTGGTGAGGTTGATTCCTTGATGATGCGATGCACTATGCGCTAATGTGTTATATCACACTATATTAAACTTAATATTCTTATGACCATGACAAAGGAACTTTAGGTGCTTAACTTTTTCTTTCTTATGCAATGGTGTGTTTCTGTTTACACCACTTTGTGTTTCTGTTTGTATGAACAACACATGGATGTGTAACAATTCCCTTCAACGTCGTCATCATCACCATCACCGTCATCATCACCACCACCACCATCATCATCATCTTCATCACCATCATCACCGTCATCATCACCACCATCATTATCTCCATCATCCTCATCATCATCATCGACGTATTCATCATGATCATCCTCATCATAATCATTGTCATATTCATCCTCCTCGTCATGATGGATGACATCATCATCGTCGTCGTCATCGTCGTCGTCATCGCCATCATCATCATCGTCGTCGTCTTCATCTTCGTCGTCATCATCATCAACATCATCATCATAGTGTGTCGCTATAATGACGATTATCATAGTAATGGTCATTGGATGTCAAGAGACAAAGAGCATGTCAATGTCATCATCATCATCATTGTCAACATCGTCATCATCTTCATCATCATCGTCGTCGTCATCACCATCTTCATCATCATCATCATCATCATCATTGTCTTCATCATCATCGTATTGATTGTAATCATCATCGTCGCCATCATCATGATCATGATCATGATCGTCATCATCGTCATTTTAATCATGATCATGATCATGGTCATCATCATCATCATCGTCGTCGTCGTCGTCACCGTCATCATCATCATCTTCATCATCATCAACATCATCATCATCATCATCATCATCTTCATCATGGAGGAATGAAAGTACAACAACACCTGATATACAAGTACATGGAGGAATGAAAGTAATGTATTAATGACATATATATATTGAGAACTTGGTATTGGACAAGTTGTACATTAGTTTGATGGAGATGATTAATGAGAAGTATTTGGGCTTTGAAAACATATGATGAAAATTCAACAAGTAAGCATCCAAAACTTCATCATATGAGATCTATAGGTTTACAAGGAAATAATTTGACAACAATCTCTTGGTGAAATTATTAGTAAAAAAATATCAAATCCATTTGAGAGGATAGAGACCTACAATCACACTCCTAATTTTTTCTTTCCAAAACAATGGCCAAGTCTTATGTGCTATAGGTGAAATGTTGCATCTCCTAAATAAGTAGGATTGAATAAATAGGCTTCATCAAAGGGAGTTCCACCCAATAGCAGACGATCATCTGAAAAGTGGGAGTGATTTATACCTTTGATGCCTTGACTAAAAGTGATTCCCATGAGCCTGTCCTATAATTGTTCCTCTTCTAATTTTTTGCTTAAGGTGTCATCCCATTTCTTCTTCGAGTATTCCTTAGGTATCGAGAACTTGGTAAGCTTCTTCCAATACCTGAACATGCATATCTAGTTCCCTTTAGACAAGTTGTTATAAATAGATGTTGCATCCTAAAAAACCAGATATGCATGAAGATCATAAATTTTTTTCTCGATTACTCATACATTGAGAATGGCTTAAGTAGCCATAACCCCAGGGAAAATACCAATGATAATCCTATAAATGGACGTCATATGCAATAATGTAGAATCAAATATTAAATTGAAACTCTGTGACTGAAGATGGAATTTCGCACCATAATGTTTGGTGGTGTAAGTTACTTATTTTAGGTAGGTGGGTTGTGGGTCGAGTTAAAAATAGCAGCCATTACAAGGTCCTTTCACATTCTAGGCTTTGAATGAAAGGCATTTGAGGCAGTGAGTGGTACCCAGATTTGGGTTGTCCCTGGCAGTGAGTGGTACTTTAGGATTTATCAAACAAATTGACCTTTCCTTGAGATGGATGTTTTACAAGTGGTTGGCAAACACATTGTTGATGATTCTTTTCTCTGCATTCATGAATTATAGGTTTCCTTGGAAAACATAATCGATTTCCTTTAAATCTTCTAAAAATATTTAGGGTTCAAGATTCAGTGGGTCAAATCCCAATGTTATGGGACAAACATTAAAATTGAGAACAAGTAATAAAGTTAGCCCATAATCATGGAAAAATGCATCCATGATGCAACAATAAGTCACAATTCCAAGGAATGAGAATACTTGAAAACATCAATGGAAATAAGGTTATTAAGACATGATGTAACCTTATTTTTTTTCCATTAATGCATTTTTACCCATACAAGAAAAAATTTACCAGACATAACCTTTCAAAACCCCAAAACAATATAAATAAAATGAAGAGGGAGAAAAAGGGTTGCTTCATTGGAATCATCTTAGCCTTTCCTATTAATGGTTGGTGGTCTTTCGTCCTCTTATATAATCACCTCTTGTTCTTGTTTTCTCGTGTTAAATGTAGTAAGGATGCAAATTGAACTTCTCCCTTCTTCGAGCTCCTTGATATAAAATAAAGGTGTGAAACATTTAATGAGATTCATCACTAAAAAATACAAATAATCCAATATAATGCATAAAAAAACAAATCCAGGAGAATCAGTGTGACTAGACCAAAGTGGAGCACTAATTTCAGACCAAAGGTAAATAATTTGAAACATATCATAATAAAAATACAAACAATATGTGACTAGTGCAACAAAAAGACTAACATAGCATGAATTCATTGAGATCAAAGTGGAGCATTGTTGCACCCAGACCACAATCAAGCACCCATGTGACCATAACAAAGTGGATCCCCCATGCCCTTCTTGGGTTGTTTATCCTTCATGATGCATTGGTCATGGAGCATTGTTGTGCCATTGTATTAAGAGCATCAATGCATCCAAATTAAAGTGGAGTAACGGTGTTCTTAGACCAAAGAGGAGCACCAATCTCTTTTAATAATGGGTCACCACCCCTATGGTGCATCATTGTATTAAGATCACTATTAAACAAAGTGGATCATTGAAGTATTTTGGGGCATCCCTTCAATGCACACCAATCATGGAGTATTGGTGTGACATTCTATTGGAGGATTAGTGCACACATACCAAAGTGAAACATTAACGACTTATTTCGGTCATTGCCCCTTTGGTGCACATTGGTCACGGAGCAATGTTAATAATGTCATTGTATGAAGAGCACCAATGCATCATAGTGAATTCCGTACCATGACCCAATTTCCACACAAACCTTTGTTGGCAAACTTTACAAAAATCTTCCATTACAAACCTCTGTAAGTGCATATTATCTTTGAAAATCAACATGTAAACACCTTGATGATTTTTTTTCCTAGCACTATTAAATATAGAGTCTAAGCTTTGAAACCAATTTTCACCAAGCCAATAGGATTGATTGGTTGTCACACTATCTTTCATTTTTTTAGAAATTGGTTAGAAAACACAACTTGCTTGATGCTAAAGTAAATCAACAGCCTTATTGCAATGGAATAATGTGATAGGAACATTGTTGCAACAATGATACTTGTGTAATAATGTGATTAGAACATGTTTTGGTGAGGGGTGGCATTAGCAACTATTGATCTAAAACAACCTAGGGTGGGTGCCTTAGTGTGCTTGCATGCACAAAGAATTAGCAACTATTGATCTAATAGTTTCGCTGGGTGCCTTAGTGTGCTTGCATGCACAGAGAATTCAAAAGTAGGCTTGCATTGTTGAATTGTTTCTATGTTGGAATCCTATATATGAGCATACCTACATTAAGGCATGAATATATCTACAGTCTACCTCCATGGAAATTTTATGATTTGAATTGAATTACATCATAAAATTTGGTAATAGTCTGGATGGGTGCCTTAGTGTGCTTGCATGCACAGATAATTCATAAGTAGGTTTGCATTATTGAAGTGTTGGAATCCTATATATGACCATACCTACATTAAGGCATGAATATATATACTTAAGTGATTGCAATACCAATACCAATCCTATTATAACTATGTTTATGTTTGAATAGCTTAATACTCGGGGTACAAGAAGCTTGAATGCTTTATTTGATGTATTGGTCTAAAGTTTACCATAGTATTAATTTTCTAGCATATAGATACTTGCATGATATTGGCATGAGGAATGGCCATTGATGAAAGTGCATGCTTCTATAGTATTGAATTAATGTAATCATTTTGAGAGAAATGTTAGTGAAAAAAAGTATTTCTCCTTGCGAAACATGAAAACTAGAAAAATTGTCTCAGTCGAATGATTTGGCTTGGTAGTTGTTTTCTCCCAAATTCATCATTATGAGCGACATGTCGACAAGAAAAAAATATTTCATCACCGAAACATAAAGGCGAAAAGGATCACCTAAGTTGGAAATTTAAGGTTGAATATCATTTCATCATAAAATGAACATTTAAAGTGAACTGTACCTATTGTGAAGTTTAACTACAATGGAACACAAATGTAGGTTTTTCTCTTAGCCAATTACTTGGTCAAATCCCAAACTTCATCCCACATTCGTATGTAATGAATTTCCTTCCCTTATAGAGTGACATATTTTAGCTATGATGGTTGAAGAGTTTCATCAAATACACCTTAAATCCACTGAACTCTTACTGTTTACATGCATATTCTGACTTCTAACACTATCTAGTGAATTTTTGTAGTGCTTCTTGTGTTTTCAAGGCACGAAGACTTGGCTTTCAAGGATTATAACATAAGGTTCATATAAACATCCTAGCTACCAAATCCCAATCAAGACAACATTTGCATTTAAATCAAATAACAAATATATGAACATAAATGAAGGGATTGATATTTATTATTAAAACAAATCAGTTACATGCATGTGAGGTCCATCTTGCAAGATAAGAAGTTCATTCCTGAATGGATGATTCCTAGTGATGCCCTGCACTGAAATAAGGGAGTATAATAGTAACAAACAAGTCTCCAATGATATCTCTGTCTCAACAATTAAAACACTACTCCACTGCCCTTTTGCAAATTTACAACTACTGGTCCTTGTCCTATATTTAGCCACCCACCAATATCAATGTCAATAGCTTGATTTATGGCATGACAATTTGTCCCACATCAACGATAATCTTGAGATTCCAGACTGGAACATAAGGTTTCTTGATGACCATGCTTCCTAGCTCCATAACCAACTTTCATTCCAATATTTTCTATGAATTAACACCCCCAAACCTCCAAGAGTTAGATGTTGATATTGGGTATTCACTACACTCTGAATCCTTGAGTATGAGTGACATAAACGAAGTTAAATGTGGAAGATATGCACATATGTCAGCTCCGCAAATGAGGCTTCGTATTACTATCCACCTAGTTTCCTTGCTGAATGACACATTTAATAATGCATTGATGAATCTACCCATATACTAGGGAAGACTGGACGAAATGGTATGTATCACATATGCTAGGCTATATTTGATGCTGGTTGGTAAATCCACATGGACACTCTTGAGCGTTTAATTTCATACGTAGTTTCCAAGAATTTGTGTCTCTCCTCTCTCCAATTGGTGCGTATTTTTATAATTACCTAATCTTAATTTTGCATGTTAGTTTGGAGCTTTTGGTACACCCTTTCTTTCATGTCAATTGGATCTTTTCATACGTCATTTCTTTCAATTGAGTAGCCAAAGGATTGAGTGGGAAATGCATTAAATTAGCATCTTGTGTAGCAGTCTCATATGTTTGAACTGCCATTATTTCTTCGAGTAAGGAGCTCTAGAAGATGTAAATACATCTTGATAACCCCACTCACTCTGCAACAAGACATATCGATTCACCTATCTTGATGGCCCAATCATGGAGATCATATTTCATTCTTCCTATCGCATCTCTATCAAATTGAGAAAGTCCCTATTAAGAATGAAGGTGTACCAAGTTTCGTGAAGCCCATCAATTCAAGGGGATTTGGTTCAGATGGAATAAAGACCAAAGAGGCACCAACCGCGTACATGTACTCACTGAATCTATACCATTAGTTGTGGAAGACCACCTTTTCATATCAACATCAAATCGTTTTATTGCAAAGGAGACCACTCACAACTAAAAGACCGCAATCAAAACCAACTCAACTGTTGCATGCAATTCAAACTAAGCTCAAGGGTACTTGTCCTTTCTTCTTTCCTCTCCTGCAAGACTAATTTTTTTTTTTCATGTAAAGGAATTGGGGGCCTAATGGTGGGGGAAGGTGATTTTCACCCAACCCACCAGGGATCAAACCCCAACAAGACATGGCCTGTTGTGATAAGGCTCGAAGGGTAGGTGACCCCTTGGATAGATATCCACCTCAGTGGGAGTCGGAATGTCTCGGCCTTTGCTGAGTCAAAAGTTATTGATATACCTAGCTTGTGGGTTTTTGGATATACTCTTGGGGTTATAGTGGCAACCAACGAATTTGAACCTGGGTCTTGCTAGATGATCCCGATGAGTTACCCATTCCTTATTGATATACATAGCTTGTGGGTTGTTGGATATCCTCTTGGGGTTATAGTGGCAACTGACGGATTTGAACCTGGGTCTTGCTAGATGACCTCGACGAGTTACCCATTCCCCATGGTCAAGAAAATATTTTTTTGTTTCATGCTTGAAAAAAAAACAAAAAAAAACCAACAAAATTAAAATCAAAATCAATGGAGGATAGACGAAACTATAGACACGTTTATTAGACAAGTTTATTTGATAAGAAATTTGAATTTCGTCTTTAAGTCCCCCAATTTGTTTTTGTTTTATTTTTATTTATTTTTTAATAATAATTTACCTTTATTTTAAAATATACTATAAGCGGGAAGGGAATTTGTTTGGTAAGCGCGAAGGGAATTTGTTTGGGTTATTGGCTGAGTTATCAAATATGCTTGGAAAACAAAAAAAGCAGTGGAGGTCAAGAATGAATGCTTAGTATAAGATCTCTGTACAAAAAATGGGTTAGAAGAACACAATCCATTGTTTAATTGAAAAGCCATCATGCCTCGATTTAAGGATAGCGAGGAAAGAGAAATGCTTGGGGAAACTGGATCATTTCTTTGCCCCATTCCAACTTTTCCTAAAAATAACCAGGCTCTCTCCTGCTTGATTTGAGAAGCTCAACAACAACCATTCTCAAAGGTTGGGATCATTTGCTCAAGGGTACTAGAAATGCAGTCAATGAAAACAAAAATAGAAGGGTACTAGAAATGCAGTCAATGAAAACAAAAACGGAATAGAACCATGGATATTTGGTGCAGGCACTTGAACTCTTTTAGCAATTTCACTTTAAATGACAGGTCTTCCCAAATGGAATATTCATTGGTAGACTCAAATTCTATTATTAAGTTGGATCTAACAACCGGACTCAACCTATCAGGAGTTATAGTCTGTTGATTTCAATTGTGGAAGGAAACTATACTACTATGTATGCAGCTAGGGTTTTCAGGAAGGAAAACTAGCTTGATACATCATCTTAATAGAGCCAAAATAAGTCTAAACCAACACTGCTCTAGAGGCGTTGATGTTATGGTATTTTATTGCACTTGGCCGCCACAATGACTTGATAATTGCCCACTATTTCATCCAGCGAGTTCTGTAGGTTTCGGTAAAACCAGAAAATAGCAAAATGCACTCCCGACAACAGTAGTCTTCTTCTTCTGTCTAGTCCCAGTATTTCCTTACTCACTAATGCGCCACACTTGAGTGAGTGAGTGATGTGTTGCACAAGTGATAAATAGAGAGGCTCTCACTCTCTATTTATATTCTTCCGTTCACTTAAAGTGCACTCCAACATGTCGGCCTCACTTAACAATTAATTACTAGAGCCGACATCTCTAGGAGTGTCTAATAACCCTAGTGCCCCACCACTTGTGGGGACTTTTCCTCCTCCGACCAATAGGAGGGTAACACAATGGTGGGGACTATTGCCCCGACTTACAATGACTCACCTAGGGTCGACTTCACTAGGATAGTCTAATAACCCAAGGGCCCCACAATTGTGGGGACTTTAACCCTTTACAAATAGGAGGGTTACCCACAATGACTTGACATGACTTTCTCATTATAGAAACTTCCCGATCAGAACATCGGGGCATGACATGACTCAGATACATCCCGGAATAAACATCGGGTTAAAATAGATAAGAAACATAGATGAATACATTCTGAAGTTACATATACATCAACACTCCCTCTTAACTAGGAAGGTATTCTCTTGACACAATTTATCAGCACAAGTCTTCTTCTCTGTATCATCTAGGTCATCGTCAGGTCTTCATCATCTTCAAAGTCATCTTCATCTTCAAGTCATCTTTATCTATAAGTCATCTTCATCTGTAAGTCATCTTCACTGGATCTAGATCATCTTTCGATCTGGATCATCATGGAGCATCATCACTGGATCTGGATCATCATGGAACATCATCACTGGATCTGGATCATCTTTGGATCATCATCACTGGACTAGATCTGGATCATCACTCGATCTGGATCATCATGGAACATCATCACTGTATCTGGATCATCTCTGGATCATCATCACTAGACTGGATCTGGATCATCACTCGATCTAGATCTGGATCTGGATCATCTCTCGATCTAGATCATCACTACTGGATCTGGATCATCACTCGATCTAGATCTCTCAGATTCATCATAACTGGATCTGGATCATAGCTCGATATGGATCATCTCTGGTCATCATCATGTGTGTACTATCTCATCATAGGAAGTTCTACAGAGCCAGCCATTTTTCATGCTGGTTGTAGGCCTAGCCACCAGGTAGGTCTTCTCCCAGCACTTACATCTGACCTTCTCGTCAGAAAGGCACGCCCAGCACTTACATCTAACCTACTCGTCAAAAAGGCACGCCCAACACTCACATCTAATCATGTAGTAAAATACAATCACATCAGAAAGGCCCAGCACTCACATTCACTAGCATGGTAGGCACATCAACTACCATCTGTGAAATGGCTCTGCACTTATATCTGACCTACTCATCAGAAAGGCACACTTCCATCCAGGCGGGAACAAATCCTACTCACAGTGATGAAATATTTCCATACTTTCATCCATGCTGGAATCGCATCCTGCTCACATTGATGGAAGACTTCTATCTAGGCAGGAACACATCCTACTCACAGTGATGAAAGGTTTCCACACTTTCAACCAGGCTGGAATCGCATCCTGCTCATAGTGATAGAAGATTTTTGCACTTACATCTGACCTACTCATCAGAAGGGCATGCACTCACATCTGACCTGGTAGGAACTGAATCCTACACCCTTGTTAGAATGGCCCCCAGTCCCAAACTGAGCTACCTGGTAACTGACCAGGTGCCTCCACTCTCCCGTAGAGTGGCAGTTGCCCTTACATCTGTCCTACTCGACAGAATGGCCAGCACTCACATCTAACATGGGAGGAACTTAATCCTTTAGCCATGAACAGAATGGCTCAACCCTTACATCTGACCTGCTCGTCAGAATGGCTCTCTCAGTCTCAGATTGAGTGTTCTTGGTAACTGACCAGGTGCCTCCATTCCCAGAATGGCAGTCAGCACTCATATCTGACATGGAAGGAACCAAATCCTCTCACCATGATAGAATGGCTCAGCCCTTACATCTGACCATGGAAGGAACCAATCCTCTCACCATGTCAGAATGGCTATGGATCTTAGCACTCATCACTTTCCCTTGGAGGGAACCTCGATCTGGAGAACACCAAGTCTCTCTCTGAAGTACTCGAACTTCATCCTAGCCAATGGCTTCATCAATACATCAGCTATCTGTTCCTCCGTCACAACATATTGGAGCTTCACTGCTCCTCTCTGTACCATATCCTTGATATAGTGATACTTGATCTCGATATGCTTCGACTTGTCATGGAACACTGGATTCTCTGACAACTTCACGCAACTCTGGTTGTCACAATGTATACAAGTAGCATCCAACTGGAGATCAAATATATCAGACAGTAGCTTCCGCAGCCATACTACCTCACAACTAGTTGAACAAGCTGCAACATACTCTGCTTCAGTTGTACTCAGTGCCACACAGGATTGCTTCCTGCTAAGCCAAGAGATCACAACTGATCCCATACTGAAGCAACATCCTGAAGTACTCTTCTTGTTGATGGCACTGCCTTCCCAATCTAAATCAACATAACCATCCAAGTTAATCTTCTGATTCACATCGTACTTGAGCCCATAATCAATTGTACCCTTGCATTCTTTGCAACCATCAGGTGAATACGTCTCAATGTGTTCACAGCAAAGCAAATATCTGGTCTCAAGTACATCAAGGACCCAATCATATGATGATACATCGTAGCATCAACCGTCTCTGATGAAGCATCACTCAATAGCTTCAAGTTAAATGCCATAGGTGTGGCCATAGCCTTGCAGTCCATCATCCCAAACCTCTTCAGGATCTCTACTGCATACTTCCCTTGTCCAAGGAAGATTCCATATGTACTCTGCCACACTTCCATACCTAGAAAATAGTGCGTCGACACATAACAGGAGCATCACTGGTCTTCCGCCTTCAACCTTGAAGCAAAGGTTGGAATCCACTTTACTCTCAGTAAAGCCTAGAGTCATCAGTAATCTGCCCATCCTGTCGTACCATGTCGAACCTCAGGATCTTCTGCAGTCACTCCCTCTGAAGCGAAGCATCATACTCCCTCTGTCTTCCGTACTCTATGCACTAAACATTCTGTACCGAAGTGACAATTAGTGTCCTTCCAGGACCAAGATCCTCTATCTTTAACTTCTTCAAAAAGTTCATCTCGCACCCATCTGTGAGCTTGTCATCCTCTATCAACCTTGTAGCAAAGGTTCAAATCTTCATCAGGCTCATCATGTATGTGTTCTCCCATGGGTGTATTCTGAACTCGTACAAGGTCTTATTTCATTTGCACACATGATTATGCATGTCATGTGACTTCACTTCCAGTGGCTGCAAATATCTCTTCTTAGTTTATGTCTTCTTTTCGTGAGAAGCCTCGTGCTACGAACCTTGCTTTGTATCCCACGATGTTTCCATCTACTGCGTGATGGAACTACGAACTTCTCTTCAAGTCTGCATCCTAGACATCATTCTTCTTGAACTGGTCTTCTTGGTTACTTCTTCATAGCTGGAAGATTCTGCATCAATGATGTCACTGCACTCATCATATTATTCTTTGTCTTTGAACTGTCGTCACTTGTTCTTCGAAACAAGTATTCATTCTTCTTTGCTTGCAGGCGATTATGTATACGATCTTTTCTACAAGTCAAATGCATTTGTATGGTTAGAATATTTCATAAAGAATATTCATACTTGGCAAATACTTATTCATAAATATATGATCATGCAACTACTTTAGCCAATACAACATTCATCCATATCTCACTGAAACTTTCTAGATGCCTTCCATCTCTACCAGGACAACATTGAGATTGTGCACTAATCCAATATGTCAGTAAAGAGGTTTCATTCTAGATAAGTAGAAATGGAGAGTTGTATAGCACCATGAGATAATTACCCATCACATGCATATTAGTAGTATACTATCATTAATGCAAACATCCTATCATGCATAATACATCAACTGAATATAAACAAATGCATAACAAAACAATATCATGAAATGACACTTGAATACTTATCTTTATTTGTTTCATGGGTAGACTCCTTCTTGAGCCTTCAACTTCATCATCTTCTTCATTCATGATAGCATCGTTTCTTATCCAAATTCTAGGGTGGATAAGAAGTTCTTCAAGAGTTGAGAACTTCATATTCCTCATCGCTTGAGGGATCTTCTTTGGATGGTGAGAGCTTGATCTTCAATTGCTCCCATCTTCTCTTCTCTTCTTATGAGTCGAGCTTCTTCTTCTTCTTGGAGTCTACTGAAAGTAATCACTTCCTTCTGGCACACATTCCTCACATGAATGAATCCCATGATCCTAGGAGTCCATTCAAGGTGGCCATCACCGCTTCTGTATTCTTCACTTCTTCTTTCACCGCTTCAAGTTGTTCTTTGATTTGAGAGACTCTTATGATTGCATGGTTTCTGCATTCTGGATCTTCACATTCTTCAACTGGTTTCTTAGGGTCATATTCCGGTTTCTATTCTTCCCTTCAATTAGCTTGTTCAAGGAATCAAAACATCTTTGGTGTCTTTAGGGAGACACTTGTAGTATAATTTGATTCGTGACTGAATCAACCACGATCTTCTTGGCCTTGACCAAGTTCTTCTTGAGTAAGGCTTTGAGCCTCATCTCCCTCTGAAACTGGAACCTCTCTACTCATGTAGGTGTCCAATCCATTTTCTTCAGAGAGATCAAATACTTCTATGCTTGGAAGTTTTCAACTTCACCAAGCTTATCATAAAGCTGATGTGATAGATCACTTTGAAATGAGAACCTCAAATGAAAATAGCACAGGATTCGATCTTACCAATTTGAGATGACCGTCTTGGTTCCGTAGTTGGCTGATCTAGGGTTTGTCACAGAAACCCTAATTTTCAAAACTTGGAATCTTTCAGATCTGATTGGATAGACATATATATCTCTTCAAATGGAGCTGTCCAATGTACTCCTTTTCTGAAAACAGTGGAGGGAAGCTCCCGAAACAGGAAGCCCTAATTTTCCAATTTCTTCTGCAGAAATTCCTGTTACTGTTTCTGTGATATTTCCGAAACTACTGATCATCTATGTCTGAAATTTATCACTATGGTAACCTAGCCTATCCCTGATCCTCCACCATAAGTTTCATTGGAATTGGTTTCACGATTTGGGATTTATGATCATTTTCCAAAGGTGACCTGTTACAGGACTGTTCAGAACAGCGATGTTGTATGGCATGCCACGTGTCACTGGTTCATATTTTGAGTCTGATATTTGTAAAAATGAAATTAAATTCTGTTCCATTTTTGTAACATATTCAGGAATTCCATTTGGACCTCTGCAGCCCAAGATATTGCAATTCTCCCCAGGTGTCCTGTTTATGGATGATTTCTGGAAGAGGCTAGAACCCTAACTTTGAGAGATCATATCTCCTGGAATATAGCGAATCAGAGGATGAATTTTGGAAAAAGTGTTCTTCAGGATGTTATCTACGGCCCCTACAATTTTTAGCTTCTGAGAATTTTCCAACCTCAGCATATATCGATTGTACCAACACGTATCAGTTTTAGTATTTAGGGTTTTTCCTAGCTCGGGGTCAAACTAGGGTTTGACTTTCCCGGAGTTTCACCCAACCAAATTTCTTGATCCAGGTCTCTAAAATTTTGTTTTGATGAGGAGAAAAATCCTATGCTGGTTTCACTCAAAAATTCTTCTTCTGTAGAAATCCCTAATTTCCACATCGAAAACTGAAAATGCTCGAAATCGAATTCTGCTTCGACAGAAAGATGCGCCCTTCAATGGAGAGTCATCCTAGCATACTTTTGCTGATGGATTGTGGAGAGAGACCCAAAAATTAAGAAGCCCTAGATTCTATAGCTGCATAATGTCTTCTTCTCAGGTTAGCTCTGATACCATGTTAGTTTTTCATCATATAAGCTAGCATTATGATCTTAGGATCTTTTCACTGAGAGAATAACAAGCACAGCAATAAAACATAAGCACATCACAAGAGACAAGAGACACAAAGAGTTTTCCTCGAGGAAACCATAAAGGATAAAACCCCGCAACTTCCTCAAAGATAGAATCAGCACAAAATGTCAAAACCAGAAAATAGCAAGATGCACTCCCGACAACAGTAGTCTTCTTCTTCTGTCTAGTCCCAGTATTTCCTTCCTCACTAATGCGCCACACTTGAGTGAGTGAGTGATGTGTTGCACAAGTGAAAAATAGAGAGGCTCTCACTCTCTATTTATATTCTTCCATTCACTTAAAGTACACTCCAACATGTCGGCCTCACTTAACAATTACTTACTAGAGCCGACATCTCTAGGAGTGTCTAATAACCCTAGTGCCCCACCACTTGTGGGGACTTTGCCTCCTCCGACCAATAGGGGGGTAACACAATGGTGGGGACTATTTCCCTAACTTACAATGACTCACCTAGGGTCGACTTCACTAGGATAGTCTAATAACCCAAGGGCCCCACAACTGTGGGGACTTTAACCCTTTACAAATAGGAGGGTTACCCACAATGACTTGACATGACTTTCTCATTATAGAAACTTCCCGATCGGAACATCGGGGCATGACATGACTCAGATACATCCCGGAATAAACATCGGGTTACAATAGATAAGAAACATAAATGAATACATTCCGAGCTGACATCTCTAGGAGTGTCTAATAACCCTAGTGCCCCACCACTTGTGGGGACTTTGCCTCCTCCGACCAATAGGAGGGTAACACAATGGTGGGGACTATTTCCCTGACTTACAATGACTCACCTAGGGTCGACTTCACTAGGATAGTATAATAACCCAAGGGCCCCACAACTGTGGGGACTTTAACCCTTTACAAGGAGGGTTACCCACAATGACTTGACAAGACTTTCTCACTATAGAAACTTCTCGATCGGAACATCGGGGAATGACATGACTCAGATACATCCCGGAATAAACATCTGGTTACAATAGATAAGAAACATAGATGAATACATTCTGAAGTTACATATACATCAACAAGACAACCATAGAGAAGCAAAATGACAAACCGAGTTGGCAAGTATTTGATGATGTATGTGCCCAAGAATATTTCTTAACTAAATGATTAAACATTGCATCTTGAATTAGGATGTTCATTGGATTCATTTATTAACCATTAATTTGGTTGTAATTAAATCTCTATGGATAGAAATGCACACATTGCATTGGAAATATTTTTATTTGGATATCAGTCTTTAGAATTTATAAAAATCTCATGTGAATATTTGTTGTTTTCACTCTCCCAAACCATGAAAAATCAAGTAGCCAAAACACTAGGGGTCCTATGGAGACACGTTTGCATTTTTCACAAAAAAAATCAGGAAATCTAAGTTGATAGAGCTAGTTGTTTCTTATGTTATACAATTTCTTTTTCTAGAAAATACAAGTTATATTAACATAAAAACTATATATTTTTTTATGTGGAAAAATATCTTTTATCTGACTTTATACCTGATCATTCCATGAATCAACACACCCAATATTGATATGTTATATTTCTCTTTTTTCCTGTGGAAAGTCCCTCCATGAACCATATTTACAATCATGTAATGTTATAGCTTTTCCCAATTTAAAAAAAAAGATCCTTTAGTTTCAGATACGTGTGTGGACACTTTGTCTCCTTTCCTACTTCAAGTTGTATATCTCATCTATAAATCTATATCACTACACGACAACCTAACTCATCTATAAATCCAATGCCATCACATAATAACTTAACTCCTTTTTTAATTCATTCCTATGTGTGAATTACAGAAATAATTTGTGGGGAACTCCCTATAATAATCATGTGCGATGATTCGAAGTTTCACAAGGAATTCCTTCACCAAATAAACCTTCTCATTTTTCCCATGGACAATCTAGATTCTATCATAGATGTTATGATGGATAATATATTCCATGTTTCCAACACTTCTAAAACTGGGAAACCTTTTTTTTTCCTTAATGAATACCATGTTGCTTATTGCTTGGGAGAATCTTCAAGCTTCCTCTCCTCAATTCCAATTTCCCACCTACATTTGCATGTACATCTTGTCTTTGATCTTTGACCTCCTCCCTACCTCTCTAGGATGAAAACACAACCTTGTTCTCCTCCTACTATATAGTGTTTCTCCTTTCTCAAAATCTATACCCTCCTTGCCAGTCTCCTCCTTTAGAGCAGAAATTACTTTTTCCCCACATAAAATAAATTTAGGTAAGCAATAGATACAAAGAGTTGCAGAGGTGAGAGTAAACTTTATATATCCTTATACAAAGTAAGACTTGCGTATAATGTTATCTCAAGATGAAGAAAGATAACCAAACTACCATAGTTTAATTAAGACTTGATTAATGCGCTTTATTACATGTAACATTTTTACTGTTATTATTCTAAGTTCTAATTCTAATTTGATAAAGTACATATACAATATGTATGTTATAGAAAATAACTTTATATTACTCTCCTTTCATGGTCATATTGTATACAAGTGCTCATCTCCAAATTTCAACAAGTTATTTGGACCTAGTACTTTGATGAAGAAATATGCAGTCTGCTCCTGAGTTGTACAACTCCACCTTCACCTCATTTCCTTTGAACAACTCTTGAATAAAGTGATACTGAACCTCCATATGCAAGAAAGTCTTTGTTCTTCTATACTCAAAGAGTCAAACCATAATCAAGTCTCTTGTATATACTGCACGATTCTCTTAGTTGGACTCCAATGAAACTTTTGGTGTTGTTCTCATTGCATATTCCTTGGCAGTATGCCTGTGAACTTCCTATGTGGAAAAATATTTTCAATAGACCTGATAGTCCAATGAAGCAAAATAAGCCAATATTGACTTATTGTCTTTTTCTTTTTTACTGGAATAAATGCTAATGTATAGGGGGTGTGAATAATTATATATAATTCAGGTAAAGTAGTCTAGTGATTTGGAAAAAGCATTATGCCATTTCTGTTTCATATTAACTAGTCTACTATGTCACGTGCTTTACAAAGAGCATGGATTGGTAAAGTGATATATTGCATTTTTTGCAATTAAAAAAGCATCTTGTCACAGCAAGCTATGTCGATAAGAGCATGTCAGATGCAAATGAAAGAGCTAAAACTGTTGGAGTGACAATTCTACGTGAAATGGGATTGGACCCAGGAATAGGTATTGTAACGACATGTGTGAGACGTGTGAAATGTGTTTTTCTTTTCGGGTGTAAATTCTTAATCTTTTGAATAGTTATGATGAATCTCAAATGTTCTTTTTTCTTTTGGAAAAATCATTATGCCATTTCCGTTTCATATTAACCAGTCTACTATGTCACGTGCTTTACAAAGAGCATGGATTGGTAAAGTGATATATTGCATTTTTTGCAGTTAAAAAAGCATCTTGTCACAGCAAGCTATGTCGATAAGAACATGTCAGATGCAAATGAAAGAGCTAAAACTACTGGAGTGACAATTCTACATGAAATGGGATTGGACCCAGGAATAGGTATGGTAACAACATGTGTGAGAGTTGTGAAATGTGTGTTTCTTTTCAGGTGTAAATTCTTAATCTTTTGAATAGTTATGATGAATCTCAAATGTTCTTTTTTATTTTGGGTATATCATGTTTGTAAAATAGTCTGACTACCCATAATATATATTAGTTATTTATATTATGTGTTGTCTTCAAACTTTAGAATCGGTTTTAAAGTTTTGAATAAAAGTAATAATGACTATTAGATCACCTTGATAACATGTGTATTGATTCTGGAATACTTTATAGGAAATAGTCAATCTGAATTCCTTAAGCAAGCATTTTCATAATTATTATTTTTAGCTGTCCCCATCATTATGTCATTTGTTTCTTTATTTTAAACCATGTCTGCAATAATTTCTTAATTGTTAATTAGTCTTCTATAGTATGCTTTAACCAATTCCTAGTATGAATTAATTTGTGATTCAATGGTCCATCATTTTATCTTTTCATGTTTATGCCCTTTCTATTTGATTGCATGTCTAGATGTCCATAGACACATTTATTCAATGAACCATTTGTTTTTTTCTTTTATCATATATTTTACTACAATTAAGTGGCATTTATCTCATTCAGAGGTCCCAATATGAGGAAT
This sequence comes from Pseudotsuga menziesii, assembly GCA_001517045.1. NCBI lineage: Eukaryota > Viridiplantae > Streptophyta > Pinopsida > Pinales > Pinaceae > Pseudotsuga > Pseudotsuga menziesii. The sequence goes on along the minus strand of LPNX010806242.1, from coordinate 329,525 downwards.
GATCAACCCTTTCAATTAGAGCCCCAGTTAGTGCACTGCAGGCATTATCTTTTAGCATGTTTTGTTTCAGCATTGTGTTTCAAGGATAAGAAGCCAAATCAATAACAAATTGACTATGAACAACAATGACTTTTATTTTAGTAGAACTATCTTTGCGAACAGGGATGATTTGCAATATGAGGGGTAACAGTGAACACAACAGTTGATTGCAGTTGATCTATCCATGTTAGGATTTCTTGGGGTCAGTAGAGTATTGCAAGAGATTAGAGAGAGGTAGGGCAGCTTCATCACTCAGTAGGCTACTTCTCAAACAATATTTATCAGCCTTTGGTGGCAAACACATAGGCCTTTCCATGAAAATTGAAGACATCTGCCCATGTGGCAAATCACCTTCAGTTTCAAGACTGTTAGAATTTAAGATATTATTAGTTCTCAAATGGCATTCATTTAACACACAAGCATTATCCGATGCCCTATTTTCTCCATTATTGTCATTGGCACTTGTTATGCCTCCTTTATTCGAGCCTTCTACAATTTTCTTGGTTTCATCTTCAGCTTTAGTTCTTGCCCCTTTTACCGAATGAAAATGTTCATCAAATTTAACTTCATGTTTCCTTGCCTTGATCTGTGTCCTTTTCTTTCGATGATCTACTACAGATAATACTTCAAGAACATTTTCTTCTTCCGTGCAAATATTTATCTTTATTTGATTATCTAATCTCTCTGGTAGAGTTGATAACCCTGAATTATGTTTATTCAAGAGCTTTCTTTTCTTCTTCAAAATGGAATTCTGATACAAAGAAGTGTTTGGAACTACCCTAACTTCATTGTCTCTAGTCACAAATGTAGAAAGCACATGATATTTGACATTAGGAATAGAATTTTCATGAATATTTTCAAAAAAAAATTCACCCTTCAAATTTTCTTTACAGTTTGAAACATGAATGCTCTCTTCAGTGCTTCCATTTTTAAAAGATTCAAAATTTCTGACAATGTTATCAGTCACTGTTTTTCTACGATCTAGGAACTCACTTTCAGGCACTAATCGAGAACCTCTAATTTCTTTTTCCATGCTTTGCATTTTCTGACCAAACTGCTTTTCACTCATGGCCTGCTCTGAAATAATGCCTGAATCTGGTGATTGTATCCTAATTTCTTCAAGATAAGAAGAAAAATTCAAAATATTGTTTCCATTATTATGAATATTGCTTTCACTCTCTGATGACCTTTTAAAATCTCTCTTTGTTATCTTCAAGAGTTGTATTAACCTCTCCTAGAAATGGTATATAACACTAGATTATAAGGATTTCATTAAAAATGAAAAATGAAAAAAAGGAAGGGTTTTGATAGTAAAGATTGTGTGAAGGTAGTATGAGAACTAGAATATGACGATATCAGAAATTTTGATATCAAGCCTTAAATTTGTTGATTGACAAATTGAGGCTTGACTCTATTAATTGAAGAAAATTGCAGTCCCTAATGCATACCTCTTAAGGTCATTTAAATTACTAGTATGCATTTTTCTAATTTCAAAGAGCACCCTGCATCTTGAGAGAAGTACATTCCTCACTATTCAGAATATAATTCTCCTCAAGATAAATATTCATGACCAATTAGTAAACTCAATAATGCTCTCTTCTCTATTGGCAGTAGTTCATATTATTTTTGAAGGCAGGAAGCACTCCATTTTGAACTACATTTTCATATCAGTTGTGCTGCACTATCACCCAGACCACAATTGAGCAGACATCACTCAAGATTACAGAGGTAAGGCATTTATTTTGTAAAGATCATTTTGTAACTTGCAAACTATGTGTTCATTTGCGCTTATTTCCTATAAGTCATTGTAATTATGTGCATTTTCGATTGAACCCAACACCTTCTACTTTCTGAGTCAAAATTCCATTTGTCAAGTCTTGTTTGTAAAAGGGTGGAGTTGCAAACAACGCTTCTTTTGAGTGAGTTCAGTTTTTCAATAGAAAAATTAAATGACCTTGGAGAGTCACTAAACACTCTACTATTTTCTATTATCGACACCACTATCATGATCGACAAGAAAACAATAACTCACATTCGATATTGTGTGCAATATTGAAAAGACATACTTGATTTTATACAACTTGAGTTGCAACTTCAAGAACATGATGAAAAATATTGCTCACTTGGTGGAATGCAAAAGTCCAAAGGAAAAAATTGGAGTCTTTGATTGTGTTGACATCCGACATGATGATGGTGGGTGCCAGTTTTTTCGTTTGGCTGAGTTTGATGATGCCCTAGCTTCTGTTGAAGTCATTCCATCCCTGTAGAAGCTAATCTGAGCAAAACTGAGCAAGTTTGTGCAGTAGCGGAGGGTCAACATGGATGGATCTGAACATTCTTAGAAATAAAGGCATTCTGAGATATTTTCAACAGCAAGAAAGTCTTAAATTATAAGTTAGGACACTGTCTAGACAGTTCTGGGCAGTTTTAAGGTGATTATGGGTTGGAACCAGCTGCAAATAACCTTGATTATCAATTCTAGGTGCAGCATATTTGTTTTACATTATTCCTTGAAAGGAGTTCAAATTCTAACATAACCATGGCTTCTGGTGCACTACATGGACAAGAAATTAAAGTGGGGACAAAATTCCAAGGAGCAAAGGATACCTTATCTACAAGGGTGAGCAAGTCAGAATCTGCTAAGGTCTCCAGGCATTCAGCGAGGTTACAACTGGGTGAGGAACATGATATTCACAGGAACCAGAACATGATGTCTAAGGTCTCTCGTACCCAATTTTACTGGTAATTTAGGTACATATTCAACCTTGAATGGATTGTCCATGGGAAATAGTCATCCCTCTAGAACTGCAAGCAATGTAAGCAACAATTGTTGTTAACCAAGGTCTACCTAGAATCAAGGGATACCCATTGAGTAAAGACTTTCTCTGTAGCACCATGAAGTCTTTGAGGTATTCCCATAAATCTCTTGAGACTATATCCTCTAACCCTTTTGTAGATAGGAACATCCTTGATAGCTTGGATAAGTGGAATTTTAATACAAATTTTGTAGGTCCACCAAAAAATCAAAGTCAAGCTGGGTAGGTGTCTTGGTTTGTCCAAGCCTCTCTAGAAAAAGTGGATTCTCCTTTTGTTTATCTTGTGCACGAGGTTGATGTGGTTGGTATTAGTGTGTGGTTGTTGCATTCTAACATTTTATTTTTTAGATTGCTCTTTGATTATGGATGGAAATTATCTACTACCACTCTCCTTGAGCGAAGGTCGAGACCATTGCAATCCACAAAATTCACAAAGTAAGATGGATAATTTGCCATCTCAATATTACATTGCAATTGCATTGACTTGTGTTGGGGTTGGACACCATGTGTTGTGAATTCATTAAATCAATGATGGACTAAAAGACAATAGTGAACATGATTGGATGACCAAAATATTTGAAAATGGATGCAACTAACACTAGTCAAAAGCCATCTACCCCAAGTTTTCCAAAGTGGGATCACTTGAATTAGTTGATACTAGATTCACGACATGCCACATTCTTCTCAAGGGGCTATTGGAGGTGAAGGAGACTTTATTTTCATGTTAGTGACATGGGAGAATTAGGGAAGCAAACTTCATAAAAAAAACTCTTGACCCCAAAACAGTTTTTGGATCACATTGCCTAAAACCAACATTAGCTTCCATAGTTGTTAATGACAAGTGGGAATCATGGAAGTGGTATTCATCAAACACAACTCTTGACCCCAAAACCTTTTTTGGGTCACATTGCCTAAAATTACTTTCCTAACTTGGGATGACAAAAGAGGCCAACAGAAATCAAATGTGCATGCTTTGTCATGCACATTGGAAAGACAACTATGCAAAGATTAGAGCCCATTTTATGAAAATTCCAAAAAAGGGAGTTTGATTTTGTATTGGGCCAACCGATAAATTGTTAAGGACAAAGGGAACAAGAAAGGATTGAAGGTTTAGAGCCAAAGAACAAAACCCAGTGTCTAAAGATAATTCCAAAGGTGAACCAATGCCATTTGATGCTAAAGATTTTGGTGATGAACATGTGCGTTCAAAGTCTTCCAAAAGTCTTCTAGGATCATCACATAAGAGAGGTTAGACTGATGGTATTTTTATGTGTTTGATGTGAAGGGGTAGAGAGGTTGCTGATCTTGTAATAGAAAGATTCATTCTTGCATTAGGAATCCCTTTCCATGCATCCCATTCATCCTATTTGAACAAATAGTACGTGACTTTCATGATGGGTAGACACGTTGTAAGCCACCTCATTATGCGAAACTTTAGACAACATGGAATTGAGAGAGCCCTATCTAGTTGATAGATCAGATATCAACTTAAAGTTTTGTTTGAGGTTACCTTGGGGTGTCTTTGATACAACACAAGGAAATTATTGAGTGATAACAGAACCCTTCTCAGAAGCTTTACATAATCTTCCTTTCTAGATTTTATGATACATAGAAAAAATGAAACAGATAAATTGTCCAGCCTGCAATGAAACCCTACATAAACTGAAACAAAAGAATAAATTTTCTCCTAGCTTATTCATGTTCTATCTACCAAGGAGTCAGTCTAGTGCAGAAGTTGTTACAGTTGCTAGGACAATATAATTTTTCCCAGGAAGAAAATTACCTGACTCCACATTCAATCAATATAGTTCAGATGGAACTATAAAGAGAGCATATTTGAGCCATAGATCTTTTGTAGTCTTCGAGACAGTTTCCAATGATATAAAACTAGCTAATTATGGGATTTTGCAGCATAAACTCACAACAACTAATCTAGATGATATCACTTTAATTTAGATATTCTTTAGTTAAATAAATCTGTAAAAGAAGAGAAAGAGCATATCTCATTATTGAATACTAAAATGGAATTTTTGTAGCATGTGAACAAGGATACTAAAGAAATACTGAAAGATATAGAAATTGCAACCACAAATCTAGAAAGAAGACTAGATGCCTTAGGAAGAATGTTAGTCAAACACACAAAGCTTAACCCAACATATAAAACTAGTTAGTCTGTCTACTATTCAAGTAGCTTCTAAAGGCCATACACTCACACACTCAAAACGATACTCCTTTAGGCATATGAGCATAGAAGAAGACAAACATCCATATTTTGATTTTGGAACTACTAATGAAGATATTCAAGAAATCAAGTATCTGGTTTATGAATCTAAAAATATGTGAAAAGCTTTGCCTAAAAAATATCTGCAAATGATTCATATTCCTAAGCAAGAAGAATCTAGTTCCTGTAGCCATTTGGTCTTTATTCTTCCTCCTCCTTTTCCTCATTCTACTCATCCTCCATTAGGTCCATCTCCTTCTAATCCGAGTATGGACACAATCATGATTGAGGCAATAGACCTTCTTGTACCACTTGCCATAAATCCCATTTTGGAATTAGTAATATGAATCAACTAATCTCACGGATTCTAGAGCAACCTATTTGAACATAGCTTTCCAAAATAGGTATGGGATACAATATTATATTGATCTCCTGGGTAATTATGTAACATATACAAAATATCAAGACCCTGCATTTTCAACTCATCAGCTTGCAATCCAATTAGAAGTGCTCATGCTTTTCTGGACTTTCCCATGAATGGTGGCATTGGTTTCCAAAAGAAACTAGAGATGACATGCTTGTTGCTATTGATGTTGACCAACAATTCTATTAGCAATTGGTAGACAATTTTATGGCCTAGACGATGATGAATATTATGATCACCTAGCCTCTCTTTTTTATGTCTTAAAGGTTATGTTATTTCAACAGCATGAACAATGTTTTTGTTATATGAAAAATCTCCTTATCTCCTCAGGAAATGTAGACAAACTTGATTTCTTAAAATTTCATCTTCATAGTTTTCCAGGAAATGTTCCTGATGCTATTGAACAGTTTCTAAAAGATAAGACTATTCCTCTGAAATTATTATCTCTTTCCCAACTTCATGCTTATATTATACAGATCTGAGAAGAACATTTTTTTTAGTGAAAAGAGTTTGAAAAGATTTTAAACAACGTGCTTCAATGTTATCTCTAGATTTATGCAAATCTATTGTAGGATCAGATTAGGTTTTGAAGTGTTAGATGGAGGAAATAGGCCAACATTAGGTCTTAAGGGGGGTTAGGAACTTAGGGTTAATGCTAGAGTAAGGTTAATGACGGTAAATGAGGAATTGATTTGGGACTGTTAAGAGGTTAACCAATTCTGTAAACTTTTCCAAACTTGATGACCAACAATGGATTATGTGGTTATAAGGTGATGTTAGACATATATACTGTGCAAATCCCACTTTGATAAAATATTGAGCCACCAAGTGTTTGCCACATTGTACATTATTCATCTTTTGTTTTCAATGTTTAATAGTCTTTAATCCAAAGGACCATTGAGGAAAAGTGATTTTCAATCTAGTTTATTTTGTCAAAAATATGGGAAGCATAAAAGGCAACTTGAATTTTGCTCTTTTGAAAACATAATATCACACATAATCATGGAGGTACACTGTTCAGTGGATTTTGCAGGTTCCTTGAGAAATTAAGGAATGTAATTGGCCTATATTAAATTTATGGAAATGTGACACATTGTGCAGTTCAACTTGCTTTATTTTATATTTTAATTATTGTCGCTATCCACAAGAATAGTAATGTTTAAGGTATTTTAAAATGGAAGCTTATTGATGTTTCTTTCTTTTGATTACAAAAAGTAATTTTTTTTCAGACATTGACTACATATGTTTTTCTTTTTCCATGAAATACATATCACGGGGAAACCCACTAGGCACTTCTCTTCATTCTGAGGACAATACCTAGGGTAAGTTGGATTCTGCAGAAGCTTGAGACTCTTTTAGGATAGGGCTCGATGCTTCTACAAAAATATACCCATTCAAGATCTCAACATCTCAATTGAGGGAATTGAACCAGATTGGTGAAGACAACACTCCTAACAATTGCCCAGGCTAAAACCAATTGACATATATTGATATATTGATCTTGTTGTAATGCAGTTTAGTTTATTTTAGTTTCTTTGTTATTGTTGGATAGTACACAGCTTCCATGCCTCTATCACCTAAATGATTAGAATTAAAGATTATTTTTAGCACGAGAGACTTCAACTCAATTCTGCTTGACTTGATCAATTCTCTAATTCACTGGATTACTAACCTGCTTTATGTTGGGCTTTGACACTAAACATAGATATATAATCTGAAAATGGAATTATGATGAGCAAGTCTTTGTACATTGAGGCCCTAGTTTCTTTGATTGTGGTATATTCCCCTCAGTGGGGGCAGAAAAGGAATAGTGGGAGTTATATCTATTTGAGTTGATATAATGATCCCTGAAAACCACAAACTAGAAGAAAGTTGAAACTACTAGGCCAACTCCTCTTCAAGTCTTCAATTTTGTGTTTTAAAATATAATTTTGTCACAACAATACTTGATTTTTATCTTAACAACTTAGAACTACACTTTCTTTGAGTTACACCTCACCCCCACATTGACTTGTCTAGTTGTCATTTTCAAATCTATGTAATGTATTGCGAGGAATTTGAATTGGAATTGTAAGCTGATAATGGTTTGGGCTATCTGAAGCAGAGTATTAGTCTATCGGAGTAGCAACCGTTTCAGGATTTTCTTTATCAGATGAACCTTCAATATAGAGTGATTATGTATTAAGCAGTTTTTAAAAGTTGGACATTGTCAAATTTGTGAGCATACTATTTGTTCCTTGGTATGCTATCCGTTTCTTTTGTCTACAAGATGAAGTTGACATTTGGCAGTCTTGAAGATGCTCTAAATGATTGAAATGGCCTTCAATTCAGTGTGTATGTATATTTCTTTTACCGATTTCACATCCATAACATTCACATAGTGTAACATATTCATATGCAAAAACATAAAAACTACAAAAATATGTCGATTCATTTGATGATCAATTTACACAGTCATAATCTTATCGCTTGTTGTTTCTTGAGGGTTTATTGAAGATTATTTATAAAATTTAAAGAAGTATGTCCGCTAAATTTATCTTCAACTGGAAATTCTGGAGCTCAGTTAAGAGTGTTTCAAAATTAGCATGAGAGATTACTAATATGACAGAATGGCAGATGGTCATCCAGGATCAAAGAATTGATGAAATCCAAATCAGATTACATAGTCATCATCTTCCAACTTGGAGTTTCTTGAGGATTTATTGAAGATTCTTGAAAAAATCTAAAGAAGTCTGTCTGTTAAATTCTTAACTGGGAATTCTGGACCTCACTTAAGAGTGTTACACCATTAGCACGAGATATACTAATATGACAGAATGGCAAATGATCAATGGTTCGAGGATACAAGAATGGATAAACTCCAAATCAGATCTATATCATTGCATAGGACTTGCTAATATCCCCTCTTAATGAATTAAATAGTTAATCTAATCAACTTGCCTGTCAGAATGGCTTATGGGATGATCTACTATATACTCCTTACCATGGTTGCAAGGTATTTATAATTGGAGAATTGCAACTGAATTAATTACTTCTCACATTACTAACTTGCACTCATCATTGTTACAACAATTTCATTAAGATGTGTACTGGGCTTGAGTTTGGGTACTGATACCACCTTGATTAATGTCAGACCCTTTTTGAGCTCTGGTTTTGTTCAAGCATCAAGATCTAACACAAGAACTGGCTTTTCGAGGTTGCATTTAGACTTCCTCCAAAACATAACACCAGTGGTAGAATGTGTTAAATATGGCTCAAAGTTATTGTTTGCACTTTTAGTAATCAACAGTCCACTCTACATTTGGGTAATAATCAACAGTCATGCTCCAATTCTTTCTCAATCCTCGGTGGAGCTTCTTGAGAATTTCAAATGGTAAAAATCTCAATTCAAATTTGGTTATCCGTGACACTTAATTGAAATTCACAACTCAGGAATTCCATTAACCCATTCAATGGAATTCAATACAGGAATTCCATTGCCCCATTCAATACAAAATTTCATTTATCAGATGCATACTGGACAATAAACGTATACAATTTGCACACAGTAAATCAAAAAAGAAAGTGACATAGACTTCTCACAACAAGTGCAATGAACAGAGTATTACTCAGCTTCACAAGTTTCTTGCATTTTCCATCTATTACAGGGCTCTCAAGGCTCCTGACAAGACTAATTGGATTTAAGTCTTAACTCTTTTTCTAAACTAGAATTTTGAACTTCACTTAAGAGGGTTACAGATGAGCATGAGTTGCGCTCTTGTTTTGGCATTGAAATATATTCTATATTTTTGTTTTAAACAAACTTGTGTGAAACAACTTGTGTCTTTTCCTCAGATTCAAGAATCAATGTTCTATAGGAAGTCATTTTCGAGTATTTTGCATGCATACAATTTTTACAGAAGTTCAAGCTAACCACATGGTCTAGTTGATATTTATTATTATTGCTTCAGTTACACTAAGACTGTTTGGATACATACTTGGATAAATACTTCTTGATTCTTAATTGAATAGTAAAGTATATGTTTTTTCTGCTTGAAAAAAAAATTGAGCAAATTAAATCTACCTCTAGTTATTTTGCTTCTTAGAGTCTTCTGGCTCTGTCTTGTTAATTTATTTTATTTGGCTGTACTCTAAATGTGTTATGAACTGGTCTTTTTTTGGTTACTACAAGAAGAAAACTCTATTTTGGGTTGAAATTTAGCAATAATTATGTTGGATTGATGAAATTGTCGATATCATATGTTAACATTGCACAATCAGTTGTAGTAATAATATTCCATGGTGCTCAATCCATTACTATATTAAAACAACAATTTCATTTATCCAAAATTGCAATTTTAACAAATATTTTTAACCATTCCTATGCGAAAAAAAGAAGAAGCTAAATTCATATTTTCATTGATTTGTTCCTCTCCTGGTGATTCAAACTCTTAACAAAACCTTGGAACAACTTATTCTTCTCTATGGGTGTTAGGGTCTGCAATCAAAATTCAAACCCGTTTCCTTTAGGAGCGTAGGATATGTTAGATTTTCATAATGGTGTAATGATCTAACACACATAAGCTTTCACTCATAGTGTCATGTTAGAAGGAAAGCTAACTCCAGCTAGATTTTCATCATGGTGTAATGTATTTGATGACAATATGGTTGTGTTAGATGGAAAGTACCTTATGAAAGCTAACACACATTAGCTTTTACTAACCATGCACTGTTTTAAGATGGAAAACCAACTCTAGCTAGATTTCCATCACGGTGCATTGTGATTGATAACGATGTGGTTGTGCTAGATGAAAAACTACATTATGAAAGCTTACACAAATTAGAGTTAACTCATCGTGCAACAATTTAAAGATGAAAGCTAACTCCAGCTAGATTTTCATTACGGTGCGATGTGATTGATGACAATGTGGTTGTGTTACATAGAAAACTATCTTATGAAAGCTAACACACATTAGCTTTCACTCATCGTGCCATGTTGTTAAAAGGAAAGCTAACTCCAGCTAGATTTTTATCATGGTGTAATGAACTAACACACATAAACTTTCCCTTGTAGTGCCATGTTGTTAGAAGGAAAGCTAAATCAAGCTAGATTTCCATTATGGTGTAATGTATTTAACGACAATGTGGTTGTGTTAGATGGAAAACTACCTTATGAAAGCTAACATACATTAGTTTTACTCACCGTGGAATGTTTTAAGAACGAAATCTAACTCCAGCTAGATTTTCATCATGGTGCATTGTGATTGATGACAATGTGGTTGTGCTAAATGAAAAACTATACTATGAAATGTTACAAACATTAGATTTCACTTATCGTGCAATGATTTAAGGATGAGAGCTAACTCCAGCTAAATTTCTAACACGGTGTAATGTGATTGATGATAATGTGGTTGTGTTACATGGAAAACTAGCTTATGAAAGCTAACACACATTAGCTTTCACTCATTGTGCCATGTTAAAATGAAAGCTAATTCCAGCTAGATTTCCATCATGGTGTAATGAGCTAACACACATAAACTTTCCTTTATAGTGCCATGTTGTTAGAAGAAAAGCTAAATCCAACTAGATTTACATCATGGTGTAATGTATTTGATAGCAATGTGGCTGTGTTAGATGGAAAACTACTTTATGAAAGCTAACAAACATTAGCTTTACTCATTGTGCAATGTTTTAAGAATGAAAGCTAACTCCAACTAGATTTTCATCATGGTGCGTTGTAATTGACGATAATGTTGTTGTGCTAGATGAATGACTACACTATGAAATCTTACACACATTAGATTTCACTCACCGTGCAATGATTTAAGGATGAAAGCTAACTCCAGCTAGATTTCCAACACGATGTGATGTGGTTGTGTTACATGGAAAACTACTATATGAAAACTAACACACATTAGCTTTTACTCACCGTGCCATGTTGTTAAAATGAAAGCTATAACTCCAACTAGATTTACATCATGGTGTAATGAGCTAACACACATAATCTTTCCCTAATAGTGCCAAGTTGTTAGAAGGAAAACTAACTCTAGTTAGATTTTCATAATGGTGTAATGTATTTGATAACAGTATGGTCGTGTTAGATGGAAAACTACCCTATGAAAGCTAATAAACATTAGCTTTACTCACCGTGCAATGTTTTAAGAATGAAAACTAACTTTAGCTAGATTTTCATCATGGGGCATTGTGATTGATTACAATGTGGTTGTGCTAGATGAAAAACTACATTATGAAAGCTAACACACATTAGATTTCACTCACCGTGTAATGATTTAAGGACAAAAGCTAACTCCAGCTAGATTTCCATCACGATACAATGTGATCGATGATGATGAGGTTGTGTTAGATGGAAAACCACCTTATCAAAGCTAATCCACATTAACTTTCACTCATTGTGCCATGTAGAGCTAGATTTTCATCATGGTGTAATGTATTTGATGACAATGTGGTTGTGTTAGATGAAAAAATACCTTACGAAAGCTAACACACATTAGCTGTTACTCACCGTGCAAGGTTTTAAGAACAAAAGCTAACTCTTGCTAAATTTTCAACATGGTGCATTTTGATTGATGACAATGTGGTTGTGCTAAATGGAAAACTACATTATGAAAGGTAACACATATTAGATTTCACTCACTGTGCAACGATTTAAGGTTGAAAGCTAACTCCAGCTAAATTTCCATCATGATGCAATGTGACAATGTGGTTGTGTTAGATGGAAAACTACATTATGAAAGCTAACACACATTAGCTTTCACTCATCATGCCATGTTAAAAAGAAAGCTAACTCCAACTAGATTTTCATAATGGTGTAATGAACTAACACACATAAGCTTTCACTCATAGTGCCATGTTAGAAAGAAAGCTAACTCCAACTAGATTTACATCATGGTGTAATGTATTTGATGACAATGTGGCAGTTTTAGATGAAAATATACCTTATGAAAGCTAACACACATTAGCCACTGTGCAATGTTTTAAGAATGAAAACTAACTCTAGTTAGATTTTCATCATTGTGCATTGTGATTGATGACAATGTGGCTGTGCTAGATGAAAAACTACACTATGAAACCTTACTTCAGCTTACTTCAGTTAGATTTTCAACATGCTGTAATGTGATTGATGACAATGTCATTGTGTTACATGAAAAACTACCTTTTGAAAACAAACACACATTAGCTTTCACTCATCGTACCATGTTGTTAAAAGGAAAGCTAACTCTAGCTAGATTTCTATCATGGTGTAATGAGTTAACAAACATAAGATTTCCCTTATAGTGCCATGTTGTTAGAAGGAAAACTAACTCCAGCTAGATTTCCATCATGGTGTAATGTATTTGATGAGAATGTCGCTATGTTAAATGAAAAACTACGTTATGAAGGCTAACAGACATTAGCTTTACACCATGTAATGTTTTAAGAACGAAAGCTAACTCCAGCTAGATTTTCATCACGGTGCATTGTGATTAATGAAAATGTGGTTGTGCTAGATGGAAAAATACACTATGAAAGCTTACACATTAGATTCCACTCACCGTGCAACGATTTAATGATGAAAGCTAACTCCAGCTAGATTTTCAACATGGTGCAATGTGCTTGATGACAATGTGGTTGTGTTACATGGAAAACTACCTTATGAAAGCTAACACACATTATCTTTCACTCATTGTACCATGATGTTAAAAGGAAAGCTAACTCCAGCTATATTTTCATCATGGTGTAATGAGCTAACACACATAAGCTTTCCCTTATATTGCCATGTTGTTAGAAGGAAAGCTAACTCCGGCTAGATTTTCATTATGGTGTAATGTATTTGATAACAATGTGGCTCTGCTAGATGGAAAACTACCTTATGAAAGCTAACAAACATTAGCTTTATTGACCATGCAATGTTTTAAGAACGAAAACTAACTTTGGCTAGATTTCTATCATGGTGCATTGTGATTGATGACAATGTGGTTGTGTGAGATGTGAAACTACATTATGAAAGCTAACACACATTAGATCTCACTCACTGTGCAATGATTTAAAGATGAAATCTAACTTCAGCTGGATTTCCATCATGGTGCAATGCGATCGATGACGATATGGTTGTGTTAGATGGAAAACTACCTTATGAAAGCTAACACACATTGGCTTTCACTCATCGTGCCATGTTGTTAGAAGGAAAGCTAACTCCAACTAGATTTGCATCATGGTGTAATGTATTTTATGACAATGTGGTTGTGTTAGATAGAAAAGTACTTTACGAAGGCTAACACACATTAGCTATTACTCACCGTGCAATGTTTTAAGAACGGAAGCTAACTCTAGCTAGATTTCCAACATGGTGCATTTTGATTAATGACATTGTATGTGCTAAATTGAAAACTACATTATGAAAGCTAACACACATTATATTTCACTTACCGTGCAACGATTTAAGGTTGAAAGCTAACTCCAACTAGATTTTCATCACAGTGCAATTTGACAATGTGGTTGTGTTAGATGGAAAACTACCTTGTAAAAGTTAGCACACATTAGCTTTCACTCATCATGTCATGTTGTTAAAAAGAAAGCTATCTGCAGCTAGATTTTCATAATAGTGTAATGAGCTAACACACATAATCTTTCACTCATAGTGCCATGTTAGAAGGAAAGCTAACTGCAGCTAGATTTCCAACATGGTATAATGTATTTGATGACAATGTGTCAGTGTTAGATGGAAAGCTGCCTTATGAAAGCTAACACACGTTAGCATTTACTCACCATGCAATGTTTTAAGAATGAAGCTAACTCCAACTAGATTTCCATCATGGTGCATTTTGATTGATGACAATGTGGCTATGCTAGATGGAAAACTATACTATGAAAGTTTACACACATTAGATTTCACTCATAGTGCAACGATTTAAGGATGAAAGCTAACTTCAACTAGATTTTCAACACATTGCAATGTGATTGATGACAATGTGGTTGTGTTACATGGAAAACTAACACACATTAGCTTTCACTCATCGTACCATGTTGTTAAAAGGAAATCTAACTCAAGCTAAATTTCCATCATGGTGTAATGAGCTAACACACATAAGCTTTCCCTTATAGTGCCATGTTATTAGAAGGAAAGCTAAATCCAGCTAGATGTCTATCATGGTGTAATGTATTTGATAACAATGTGGTTGTGTTAGATGGAAAACTACCTTTTGAAGTCTAACAGACATTAGCTTTACTCAACCTGCAATGTTTTAAGAATGAAAGCTAACTACAACTATATTTCTATCATGGTGCATTGTGGTTGTGCTAGATGGAAAAATACATTATGAAAGCTTACACACATTAGATTTCACTCACCGTGCAACGATTTAAAGATGAAAGCTAACTCCAACTAGATTTCCAACATGGTGCAATGTGCTTGATGACAATGTGGTTGTGTTACATGGAAAACTACCTTATGAAATCTAACACACATTAAGTTTCACTCATCGTGTCATGTTGTTAAAAAAAAGCTAACTTCAACTAAATTTTCATCATGATGTAATGAGGTAACACACATAAACTTTCATTTATAGTGCCATGTTGTTGAAGAAAAACTAACTCCAGCTAGATTTCCATCATGATGTAATGTGATTGATGACAATGTGGTTGTGTTAGATTTAAAACTACATTATGAAAACTAACACACATTACCTTTCATTCACGGTGAAATGTTTTAAGAATGAAATCTAACTGTAAATGTGATTGATGACAATGTGGTTGTGTCAGATGAAAAACTACCTTATGAAAAGCAACACACTTTAGTTTTCACTAACCGTGCAATGTTTTAAGAACGAAAACCAACTCCAGCTAGATTTCCATCGCGGTGCAATGTGATAGATGACAATGTAGTTGTGTTAGATGGAAAACTTTCTTATGAAATCTGTCGCACGTTAGGTTTCACTCACCATGCCATGTTGTTAGAAGGAAGCTAACTCCACTAGATTTCCATTATGGTGTAATGTATTTGATGACAATGTGGTTGTGTTAGATGGAAAACTATTTTATGAAAACTAACACGGATTAGTTTTTAGTCACCATACAATGTTTTATGAATGGAAGCTAACTTCAGCTAGATTTTCATCTTGGTGTAATGTGATTGATGACAATGTGGATCTGTTAGATGGAAAACTAAATTATGAAAACTAACACACATTAACTTTCATTCATCGTGCAACGTTTTAAGAACAGAGGCTAACTCTAGCTAGATTTCCAACACATGCATACACACATCAATAATATAAGTGCCATGTCCAAAGTCAAATAGAAATTTGGTGGTTTTATCTGAGTTGATATTTGTCATTCTCTAATACTTCTTAGATCCCTTATTGTTATCTCTTCATATAAATTTTATGTAATTTATATGTAAATTCCTTTTTTCTAGCGCCCACAAGATGTAGGGGAATAATGTTTCATGGCATACAAAAGGGCTAGCCTATTGTTTTGAATTATTGCAACTATATTACTTTTTTGAACATACACTTCATATGTTTTAACTTTAATTACAAACTACAATTCAAATGTGTTACAAAAATTGGGAGGAGTTACAATGGAAAATATAATTTTGACAAGAGGGGACTATGTTGACCTCCTAATTAATGGTCAAGTTATTGGACTAAGAAGGGTTGAATCTACAGAGACCACAACTCATTATGGTGGAGAAAGTCTTAATGTAGGATATGTTATGGTTTTGATAATTGATGTCATTGAATCACATTTGATTGTGGAAGATGTTGATGAAGGGGACTTACATCCATGGAAGATCATAGATTTGAGGCATAACAAAGGTAAATCAAAATCTTGAAGCACATGTTAAGTGTTTTTGATAGTACATTGCTTGTTTTTTTGAGCAAATACTAAGTTTGTTTAATTTGTTGTATAGGTGCAAATGTCTCTTCTGCATTTTCTATTGGAGACAATGTAGATCTTTTGCAATGTGGAGTGGAGGTGGGTGAAGGCTCCATATTGAATACAAAGATTGGTAATAAGGTGCATGGAAGGATGGTAAATAAAGGATCCATAGTGGTTAACATTGAGAAGGTGTTAAAACATTATGCTCTTTTGCCACATCCAACACAATTTGAGAATACGCTAGGGGGTGCATTGGGATCTTATGAGATTTGGCCAAAATAAGATTTGGAACCTCATTGTCATGATCATCCAGTAAATACTCCCCAAGATAGGCTTACATTCACATGTAAAAATGTTTCTCTTACACATGTATGCACGGGAACAAGCATGTGCATTGCCAAAGGAATCATAGTTAATGTTCGTGAGGTTGACATGGTTGAGGGTGAAATGTTAGGTGAAAAAGAATTTGGTGTTTTTTTGGAAGACAGATAGAAATTGTGAAAGATGTAGGATTGGGGATAAGTCTATACATTGTTTGTTTAGATGGCCAATAAATAAGTTGGTGGACAATGAAGGTGAGATTTTAAGGGTGAATGAAAATTTCAAGGAGGCACCCAAGAAAATGGCGGTATGGGATCTTATAGAGGACACAAGTCCCTTAAACACATGGGATGGTGATATTTATAATGAAAAAGATCCAGACTCAATTGATATGCACATAACGAGGCCATATAAAAGTATTAAACGAGTTGTGGCTACAAAAAAAGTTGGAAAAATTTCAAATATAGAGAGATGAAGAGAAAGAAATCCGAATTTTGGCAGCAGATGAATGTTGCAAACAAGAGTGTCTTCAACATGTGGATAGGAAATCCATTGCAACTGCTAGAAGGGGTATGAAACTCTTAAAACAAATGGCATTAGGGAATTTGTCTTGAATTCATTCCTTTCCAACACAATCATGTCAAAGAGTCACGGCCATGGCCTACCTCCTACTATTAGGAAAGTAAAGGACATGAGGTTAAATGGAGATATTATTTGTAAGAAAGCATGGTACAAGATACATAATATTCCTCAAATCACCTTCTATACTTATGAACATAATTTTCAACAAGGACATGTTAAAGGAATTCATGGTAACACCAACAAATGCAAACCACATGCACATACTGTGGCGACCATAGAAATATTGCACAAAATTGTAATGGATAATTCAGATTTTTCACCGAACCAAACACAATAAGTTGAAGAAGATGGAATGTCTGCTCCTTTAAGATTGCTGCCATCAACGTACACCCAAAGTTCTTTGTTAAAAGAGATCAATGAGGCTCTTCAAGAGCTCAATTTTCCATCAATATCACAACCAACAATGAGCAAGAATTGGAATACTCATTTTCCAGATGTGGCATTCTCAAAGAACACTAACTTCAGTAAATGTAGTGAATGTATCGTGTTGAAAGCACAAATGAAGACATCGACTACAAAAGAGCTGGAAGAAAAGGAACGAGCTAAACTGAAGAAACATAACAATATTGTTATGTGTGGAAGATATTGCTACTTTTCCCACATAATTATGTTAGAGCGGTATCCAAAG
The DNA here is from genome assembly GCA_001517045.1 of Pseudotsuga menziesii. Lineage (NCBI taxonomy): Eukaryota > Viridiplantae > Streptophyta > Pinopsida > Pinales > Pinaceae > Pseudotsuga > Pseudotsuga menziesii. The sequence goes on along the minus strand of LPNX010806242.1, from coordinate 311,574 downwards.
GAATACTTGAGCATTATCCATGATAAAATGAACAAAAAAAAGATTTCAATCCCAAGATTACGTGTGAAATCAAAATCTATTGCAGGAACAAACTTGGGTTTGTCGTTGACAGGTATGCTAACACATGGGCATAGCACAAGAGGTTTTGGTCATTTCTCCCTACCATTTGTACACATGGGATCACAATTTACCATTACATCTCTTGCAAAGTGCTTGAGGGACCTTGAAGACCCACACCTTGATATGTATGGTGATTTGCTTTATGAGAGTGGAAGTTCAAGAAACCCACTTTCAAATGCATTACTTCAAAAATCTATTTACTCAAAATGTAGAGTGTACAAGGATGATTTCCTATCTTTAAATGGAAGCTCAAAAAATCAAAATCTTGATTTTAAACCTCGTCCTACACATTTGTTGTTGCAATTGGACAATGCAGCTAGTGATAATAAGAATCGTTATGTTTTCATGTTTCTATCACTATTAACTGCACTTGGTGTCTTCATCACTATTGAGGTTGGGTTCTAGCTTGTGGGGCACACCCATGAAGATATAGATGGAACCTATGGAAGAATTTCTTCCAACTTGAAAAGTAAGGATATATATTATGTACCTGAGACGACGGATACATATCACACAATAGAAGAAAAATAGGTGTTTCCACCTAAACTTATTGACAAAGTGTATGACTTCAAAAGTTTTCTTAATGGGTACATTAAGGAGGGGAAAAATGCACTAGTTGGACATCTTAATGTCCAGTACTTCCAATTTCTTGTACTCAATGATGTTCCCGTTATGAGGTATAAAGAATCCATCAGAGACATTGAGTGGTCAGAACCAGTTGAGTTGTGGAATATAGATGATGAAGGTCGACA
>LPNX010806242.1:262100-301000 GCA_001517045.1 Pseudotsuga menziesii | reverse complement strand
AGCGTGAAAGAATTAGGGTTAGGCTCTTCATTAAGAAAATAAACGCATATAATGAATGCGCGTAGGGGCAGACTGGCAGGCAGTCTGGCAGCCAGGAGGGCACAGAAGTGCAGCAGGAGTTATGGCAGACAACCTGCTCTGATACCAGTTGTTAGGTATAACTCCCGATTGATGATTTATTCAAATGCAAATGCCTGTATTTATACATTTCATGAGGCGGTTGATTACCAGCCTCTTCGCCTTCCTAGCTATTCATATTCCTATTATTTATTTATTTACAATAATCCTGACGGATTATTCTAACATCTTGGAAGGAAAAAAGGCATCAATTCTGAGCATTCTCCATCGGATTGCATATTACTCCTAGATGTATTGGCCTTCCAGTATGAAGGTTAAAAATCCTAGAGCCTATGGATCAGGCCCTGCTCTTGTCTTCCCCTATGGTTTTTTTGATGGGGTAGCTGCAAGTAACAAAGGAGGAGTCAGTTTTTACTTATTCCTGAATGAGTCTCATTCATTTGAGTTTGCTATGGGGGCTGGTACTTGTACTAAAACCAAAGCTGAACTGATAGCACTTTGGGCTATGTTGTTTGTAACAAAGATGATGGGGATTCCTTTACTGAACATTTTTGGTGACTCTACTATCATCATAAATTAGGCAAAGGGTAATGCTGCCCTGAATCTGCCGGATCTCAGTCATTGGTGTACAGATACAAGATGCCTCAGTACTTGTTTCCTTCACTTGTCTTTTAGTCATACTTACCGTGAACACAACTAGCTTGCAAACAGACTATCAAAATCTGCCCTGTCTTTGGCTCCTAGATGTGGTAAATATTCTAAATTTCTTGATGGCCTTTTGGCCTCTCATGACACTTTCCAACTCTTTTGAGCTCGATGCAGGAGCATGTTCTCCTCTTTTTTTTGCACCTTTTTGGATGATTATGGAGCGGGCACTTTTGATAGCAGCTCTGTGCTCTTGTGTTCATGGTTTGTTATGGTTGATTGGGACAGACTTCTTTTCTTCTTTGACTAAGCTTATGTTCTCGGTTGAAGCGTACAGTGACCTCCCCCATGGCCAGCTCTTGTGATTTGAGGCTCGTTCCTGGAATATAGTTGAAATAGACTTTCTCAGTGATCATGTTTGATTGTAACCCTATGATAGGGATGGCACATCAAATGACCTTTGATTCTGTATATTGAATAACAAGGACAGGCTTTTTTCCTTCTAAAAAAAAGGTGTTGGGGTTTTAGATCAACCAATATCTTTTAAAGAACTAGAAAGTATATAGTTATATTAATTGCTTTATGTGGAGTTTAGTCTTTATCAAAATTAGTTTATAAAGTTTAATTTTTCATCAAATTATAAATTTAAACTATAAAAAAATTAAAAATTAAATTAAATTTAAAAAATTTGAAAAAAATTTAAAATATTTAAAAGTAGAAAATTTCCAAACTTAAAAAAATTGAAATATTTAAAAGTGGAAAATTTCCTTGGCAATTTCCTTGGTAGTGTATACATGAATTTTCAAAACTATTTTAAATAAAAAAAATATTCTATTGTTCTGAAATTATTACACAATAGAAAATAAATTTACAAAATAAATAACAATTTAAAAAAATGTATATATAAATAAAAGCAAAGCTTTAAATAAGTTTCGTACACTTTTATTATCTTTTGTCTTAATACACTGATTTTATTAAAAATATATATTTTAAAAATAAAATAGAAATGTTTCTATATTACCAAATTCTTAAAAAGTCTATTGTACTTAAATCTATATAAGGGTTCTTCAATACCTTAACTTCTTAGTTTGTTCCTTAATGTATTGGGTTTACTTTATTAAATAAACTTTTAGTTTGAAATCAATGTAACTCTGGTTAGTATTTTGATAAATTAATATCTATATATTAAAGTATTAAAGTAGAAGAGATGCATTAGATTATATTTGGAGTTTTCTTATGTTAGAGGTTGCCTCCTTAAAAAGGTAAGTGAACATTATATCTAGTTTTGAATATCAATAAAGCTATTTGTACTATTGTTATATCTTAATTTTAGTTTAATTTATTTGCTTTTTCACCTCATTTTCATCTACTTGCTTTGTTTATTTAATTTATGTAGCCACCATACTCCAATTTTAGAAAAAATATAAGGTTAGAGATGTGTTTCAACATCTATACTTAATACAAATATTTGTTGTTCAATGGATAAGCTTCTGGTTGGGGAAGAATTCATGCAAAAAACTGCAAGATGTGTCACCTAGTTAGACACCCCTGTAACATTTGTAAGTACATTTTCTAGTAGTATTGCATTGGATAACACCTCTAGGTATATTGGAAGCCTTGTAAGCACACATGAAACTAACCTTACATAATCTTGTTAGTCTTCTTGTTCTTATAGTACACCAAGAACAACACTCATGGAGATCACTCACACACACCAAGGAATTGGGCAGTATGGATAAGGATATGGTCTATCCTACTTCGATATATCATAAAATTATATTACTTAACAATATGGTGTCCTTAAGACCGTGCAAGCCCTAGCTTCTTGAGAACCCTAGATAACATCTACAACACGTGTAATAAAATTCCTACATAGTTTAAAGCATCAAGGATTCAAGAATCCCAATCCCCAACTTTCCTACATGTCCCCAAACAAATATGGTAGCTCTTGAACAACCTTCCCCGCTCCTCAAGGTCCACAAATTGACATGGGCTAAAATGGTAGAACGTTAACTCAAGGATCTCTACTACAATTGTGATGAAAAATATTCTCCATGGTATAAATGTAAGGAGTATAAATTATTTTTGACCATTTCTAAGGACATTTTTTATGAGGAAGTGGATGACAAGAATCAAAATGAAGTCACTCATTTGAATGAGGAAGTTTATCTTCCCTATTAAACATGTAAAGAACCCCAAATATCTCTTCATTCTTTGACCAATATTTCTTCACCTCAAACCTTGAAGTTAGTTGGCTATATAAAGCAGTCAAAGGTTATTGTTTTAATGGACACCAACAACACCCATAATTTCATTCATCATCATGTTTCCTAAGAAACACATTCCTATATCCATCTTGTTAACAAATTTCAAATGATGATTGTTAATGGGAGATCTATGAAATGTGGTGGTCGATGTGAAAATGTGAAACTTCATATGGGTGTGTATTCCTTGATAAGATCAAATGTTTGTCATTGAAATGAGCAAATGTGATATTGTTTTGTGTGCTAAATGACTGAGAACACTGGGCACATAACCATAGAATTCCTAGAGTTATACATGAGTTTTGAGAAGGATTGCGATTTGTACACTCTCAAAGGTCTCAAAGTTGGTTTTCCTTAAATCATCAGCTCTCATTGTATGGAAAAAGATTCTAAAAATTTGTCATTTTTGGAATTACTACACAATTCCATGCTATTCAAAACTTTGAGGATGTTTCTCAACCTATCCATCTAAATTTCCATTTAGTATTGGATAAACATCAACAAGGCTTTGAATATCCCCAAGGCTTAACACCCTCACATGACGAGCATGATCATAGCATATCATTGCTTCCCGATACCTTACCACCCAATGTGTGCCCATATCGATATCCTTTTGCCCAAAAGAGTGAAATTTAAAAGATTGCACAAGAGCTATTAGTTCTTAGCATTATTTGTCCTGGTACCAACCCATATTCTTCATCAAATTTGATCTTTTCTTTGGTTATCACCAAATTCATACGATAGAACATGATATTGCCAAAAAATGGTTTTTACACTCCTGATGGTCATTATGAGTTCTAAGTAATGCCCTTTAGCCTTTGTAATGCACCCTTCACCTTTTAGAGCCTCATTAACCACATCATTAAGCCCCTTCTACATTGTTCTTTCTTAACCTTCTTTGATGACATTTTGGTCTACAAAAAAACTTAGGTGGCATATGTGGATCATGTCTTGCCATTCCTTTGTAATCACCAATTGTTCCTCAGGTATTCTAAATGTGCTTTTAATGCTTCAGAAGTTGAACATTTGGGATGCATTGTTAGAGGGAAGAGTGTGCATGTGGATCATTATTTGGGACACATTGTTAGAGGGGGGTGTGTGCATGTGGATCCTAAGAAATTTGAGGTAATGAAATATTGGCTTTCTTTCAAGACCCTTAAAATTTTGTGTGACTTTTTAGTCCTCATAAGTTACTATCAAAAGTTTGTCCAAAACTATGGTAAAATTGCTACTCTTCTCACCACCTTGCCACAAAAAGAATGATTTCAGTTAGAATGAGGAGGTTGAAAATACTTTTCATGATTTAAAATATTCTATATGTACCACATCGGTCCTCACCCTACTTGACTTCAATAATAATTCTTTTTTGGAACGTTATGCTTTTAAAAAGGGAATTTGGATTGCATTAATCCAAGAGGGACACATACTCACCTTCACTACAAGAAATTATATGATAAAAACCTGGAGAAATCCACCTATGAGAAGGAAATATTGGATATTCTTCATATTATTGATATGTGTCATCCTTAATTTATGGGATGCCATTTCTATATTAAAACATGTCATTATAGTTTGAAATATTTCCTTAATAGAAGTTGTCCTCCCCATAACAATGAAAGTGGCTCACCAAAATGTTAAGCTATGACAAGAAGAGCAAGGAAAATGTGGTGGTCGATGCTATCTATAAGAGTATGATGAGGAAGGGTCCACCAACAATAAGAACACCCTAGTTACACTTGGAAAGATGAAAACCTCTACTATAAAGGTTGTATTGTTTTGGTTCAGGGTTCCTAATTTCAATCCAAAGTGTTTTATGAATTACACTCCTTTCCCACATTGGATCATTGTAGGGTTTAGAAAACATATGACAAGATTAAATGTTCATTCTTTTGGGAAGGAATGAAGGAGGGAATACACACCTTTGTGGTAGAATATGATACTTGCCCATGATACAAAGGGGAAATAGTAAAGGCTCTAAGATTTCATTACCCATTCCTCCTGTCATGTGGGATAAAATAAGAGATTAGTCAAACACTACTTCTCACATTGCCTAACTAGCAGAAGCCTTTCGAAGTGGAGACAAATGCAAGTGGGTATGCTATGGGAGAAATTTTGATGCAAAGAGGTAAGTCAATATTGATTCGGGTACCCAGCCGCACGTCGGAGGACAACAATTCAATTGAATGAATCTAGCACTGTTATGGAGGAAGCATATTAAAATAAGCAAAGAAAGAAATACACTACACATACAGAAAGTAAACACACAGACAAAATGCAAGAATTCAAACCAATCTCTATTGTTATATTACTACTTTATTACTTGCTTGTATATTACAATAGTGTACATGCTTATATAGAATGTTGAGATGCTTGGGTGACTACTCGTTATGTTCAGTTACAAAGAAGCTAGAACAGTTCAAAATTTCAACCATTACAGACAACTAGAATACATAGAGACAATATGTCGTAGTCATGTTGAGATGTTGGAGTCGACGATGCATCCTAAGATGCGGAACCTATTGAGGTTTGGACTTGTCGAAGTCGATGTTGAACCTTTTGATGTTGAAAAACATGCCAACTGTTGGGTGGATCTTTCCTCCTTCTTAAGAAACAATGGACCCCATTGTTTGCTCATTCAGATTGAGGAAACTTGTTGGTGAGTTCAATGGCAGAGTACCACTTTCCTTGTGTTGGGAGTTGTCTAGCTTTATCCACTTGAAACAAGGGAATTATGTTTGTCATTGTATAGTGTATGCATCATCCCATGATGGTGCTGCAAGGAAGACACTCCTAAACATTTGGATGCATGTCTTATGGTTCTATTGTCTGCAAGTCGTTATGTTCCAACAATGGTGCATGGTATGGTCGAAGTAGATCCACATTGAACACTAGATGTAAACCCGAGCATGAAGGAATGTCGAGCTGAAAAGAATTTTCTCCAATCTTCTTAAGGATACTGTACGGACCATATCACAAAGGCTTCACCTTTCTATATGGACCAGTGAAGCGCTCCTTCTTTAGATGTAACGAGACCCAATCACAATTTTGGAATGAATGAGGAGTATGATGTTGATCGTGTTGGTCCTTGGCTTTCGCAGCAGCTCACTGCAACATTTTTCATTCTTTCTTTTGGATGTTGTATATTTTATCTCGAAACTTCAATGATTTTTCAACTTCTCATTAGTAATAGCCGATGTCATTTGATTGTGTCGATGAACTAATCAATTCGATGGGCGTTAAGGGTTGAAATCCATAACATATCTCAAATGGACTCTTTCCCGTAGAGATGTATTGAGCACGATTGTAATTGTGTTGTATGTATGGAAGACTTTCATCCCATGTCCAACGATACTTGTGGTTGTACATGCGAAGAAATTGTACTGCCAAGCGATTCACAACTTCTGTATGTCCGTCTGTTTGAGGATGGAAAGCTGTCGACAAAGAGTGTCTCATGTCGAGATGTTTCTACAGATTCTTCCAAAATGTGCTCAAAAATATGGAATATTTGTCGGAAATGATGGTCGTTGAAAGGCCATAATGTTTCCAAACATGTTCGAAGAAGAGTCGAGCAGTTTGTTGTGTTGTTGTAATATTCTTGCATGTAATGTGGATAACCATCTTGGAAAATATGTTGACTACTACTAAGATCACTTCATGTTGATTTTTTGTAGTAGGATATCCCATCATGTATTAAATAGAAATAGATTTCCATGGTCAAGTAGGAATCGAAAAAGGCGTGTAAATTTCTTGTCATCAATTCGGTGGTTTAGCAATGGCACAAACCATGCATGATCGATTGTACCTGTTGATGTCATATTTAAGTGAAAGCCAGTAAAAAAATTTGGAGGATAAAAAGAGTCTTTGCTACTCCAAAATGTCTTGTAGTATTGTTGTAGAGTGCGTCCCAAATGAGTTGTCGTCAATGCTCACCGGTTGGTACACAAAGATGTCCAAGCTTGTATAGCAAGGTTTCTTCCAAGAAGTACTTGGTAGTAGACAGTGTGTCGGTTTGAAGTTGTTGATAAATTGTGGAGAAGTCATGGTCTACCAAATACAATTGCGGCCAAGTAGTGGTGTCGTAACCTTGCATACTCATCATTGTAGAAAGTAGAGTAATGGGTGGTTAACGAAGACAATCGATTGCGGCATTGGATTTACCTTTCCGATACTTAATTCCCAACTGAAATTTTTGTAGGTAATTAATCCACTTGGGTTGTCGATTTGTCTGTAATTTCAATTGGGACAAGGAGAACTATAAGGGCTTGTGGTCAGTAAGGATGACTATTTCCTTCCTAAGGATTTAATGTCTCCATTTCTTAAGGGCTTGCACAATGGCATATAATTCTTTTTCATACGTCGAATACCTTTTGATCGTGTCGTTGAAGGTTTCAGAATGAAAATCAACTGGGTAACCAGACTGAGTTACCATTGTTCCCAAGGCATAGTCCGATGCGTCCGTCTCAATCTCAAAAGGTTGATGCAAATCAAGTAATAAAAGTACTGGTGCAGTACAAAGCTTGTTTTTTAGTTGCTCAAAATATTTTTGTTGTGTCGGTATCCACTTGAAGACAATTTTTTGATTTCCCTTCGTTAACTGATTCAAATGCCAGACTATGCGACTAAAGCCGAGTATGAACCATCAATAAAAATTCTCTAAACCAAGAAAATATCTTAGTTCATGAATGTTTTGAGGAATGGGCCAATCTTTGAGGATCTATACTTTTTCTGGGTCGATGTGAATTCTTGCAGAGTCAATTACATACCCCAAATATTTGATGTTGTTCATTGCAAAAGAGCATTTTTCCATGTTCATATATGTCAATGTTGTTGGAGAGTGTCGAAGACTTGTCTAAGATATCTGACATGTCTTCCCATGATTGACTGAAAATCAAGATATTGTCGAGATAGACAATGACACACTTGTCGATGAAAGGTCGTAGAAGGTCATCCATATATCGCATGAAGGTTTTAGGTGCATTGGTTAAGTCGAAAGACATGACTAACCATTCAAACAATCATTCATTGGTTTTGAAAGCATTTTTCCATACATCAATGGACTTGATAGGAATCTAATGGTATCCCGACCTGATGTAATGCACCTGAAATTAAAAATTTATTGTTAATTTCTGTTGAAATACTTTATTTATAATTTTTAATATTTTTGACAAAAAGTCAAAAATAAAACATTTGTAATGAATTATTCTTTATTAATAAAAGATACTAAAGGGGACAAACATGGAATAGTTGTTGAAGAGTGTTTGTTGGCCCATAAGAGGAAAAGACAAGTGATTGAATCTATTGAGTGAGAACTCAAGTTGCAGGAGGCATCTTCCCCAAAATCAGGTCACAACTCCTAGTTGAGTGCTAGAGAGAAGGAGGCTCATAAATGACCAAGTCCTAAGCAAAATATTATATAATAGTATGTCCATTATCAAACAGGAGGCTAGCATTGGATGGGGATTGAATTTGATAATGCAAGAGATGGCACATTAAGTGGACTTTTCTCTTGTGGTTCAGAGAACGGGCTCCAGGGTTCTAGAGCAAGTAACTTGGCTACTCTGGGAGTTGGTTGGGAGGAACGACTATTCCATTTTTGTTTTCCCAGCAGTGGTGCCAGGTTCTTCCTCTATGTTTTTATTTACAGTAGGTTTTTTATTTTAGATATGGAAGTGTTGCTATATTTATTAAGTAGAAATGTTCATTAAGTAGAAATGTTTATTTTATTGCACATTCAACTAACCTGTATCGAACTGATTTGTTATGTATAAATCCTAAATTAGTTTATGTTTTGTTTATATCTACGAATGATAAATGGTATTTAGGAAATATTTTTAGATCGGGAATCCATACCCGAGTTAGGAAATTCTCAATGATTTCTTAATATTGTCAAAATTATATATGTTATTTTCCTATGTTGTAGATCTAGTTTAATTTTCAATTACATTAGTGGAATTAATATATTTTCTAAATTAATGGAGTAAAAGTTAAATGTTTAAATATTAAATGAGTTACAAACCAAGATTTAATGATTATGAACTAGCAGGTAGATACACAAACTCTACGGTTTACAATCTAGCTAATTACCAATCCTAGAATCATATTCATCTACAGTCGTAGAGTTACATATATATACAATACATATGTCATACAAACAATCACCTACAAGATAATTATATTAATATATCAATTATCTAACCAAATTCCTTTATGGATCTTTTTTAATAGTCATAACCAGATTCAAGGAAATCGTAAATCTACAAAGTAAACAAATCGCAGATGCAAGTATTTTATTTCCAAAGACCGGTAGTAAGTCCAATTATGATGGTCATCGAGCATTATTAGAATACAGTAAGCAAATATTTATCAAATCCAAACCAAATCGCAAGCATGCATGCATACTATCTATTAAACTACGATTCCATAATTAAACTACTCCACATAAATCACAAGACCCAATGGGTCATGTAAACATTAACAAGTTTAAAGATTATGGTCATAATCCCATATTAAATGGTTGCCATTGTAAACAAAAGATAAACACATTACACAGTAGATAACTAGTGTTGTATAAACCACATTAAACCCTCATACGAGTTAGGAATACCACCATTACTTTGATACATACTTCCTTTATAAACTAAGTAGAGATATTACTATAAATAAACATCATCAAAACATATTCATGGTCGTAATACCATCGAAGGATGACAGGCAGTAAAATATTAACCACGGAGTAATTCACAACAAGTTATATAAACATATCAATTTGTTAAAACAAAACGTATACAATGTGTGGCTACAAGACAATTAATGATGGCCTCCACCATCGTTTAAATACCCTAAACATTTTTAATTTACAGAATAAGCAATGTGGTGGTAAGACCATCCACGATGGCACCCACAGCTCTAAAGACAAACAATCTAAATTTTAACATGCTTCAAACATATGCAGAAGCAGAGAAGGCTGTGAATCCCTCTGTCCTTTAAAGAATAAACCCTGAAGGGTTAGACCCAAACCAAAAAAAATGGAAACCCTTTAGCTTATCTTGCAGGATGTTGGGTTTGTCTCCCTATTGACCCCTTCGCTCAGTCAAAGAGCTACCTACATCAATCCATGAAAACAGTTAGCACCGTGGGTAGATTTCCTTCAAATGAAAACAGAACAAGGGAAAAGGATTTATGCATTGTTTTACTTGGGCGTTATAGAATGCGGGCCTGGGAGGAGGTGACCCTGTCACCTTCCTCTCCAGCCCCCTCCACCTGCAAAATGATTAAGCTACATTCAGAACAAAGGTAAATAATTGAAACAAAATTGTAAACACATATCTTTAGAACTTCATAGCATTACCTTGGGTGAGTTGCAGAGAGGGACATGTGTCGACTCCTCTGGGGTTTCCCTTATCCCTCCTCGGCTTGCACCCATGACAATATAGTATCAGTAAAATGCCTTAAAACAAATGAATTTACCTAATACAAATTACAGAGTTGAGTTTAAAACTCTTACATGTTAAAAAAGGTAGTGTGCATAGTTGAAATGTTGGTAGGGTCGTTTGAGGCACAAACAACGTGCTATAGACATTCGTGAAAGCCAAGGAAGCACAGGAACACCTTGGAAATAAACCGAGCACAATGCCATTAACACAGTTGCAAGCCTTTACACCAAAAACCCTAAAAATATCCATGGACATAGCGGAGGTTTGACTCTTGTAACTTACAAACCAAACGACCAAATACAAAATAATGAAGGCTTCATACAATCAAAACTATATTAAAAAAAACCTTTTGAAACCCTTACCATCTCGCCATACAGATGGAAGGATAAGATTCAGTCTTGAGCAAGCTTGTAGGGCATGGTTGCGTTGTCAACTCACAGCCAGGACAGAACATTAATCTTCTAAGTCAACCAGGGTACGACCTTTTTCAACATCTTAACTCATAGCTAGGACAATCATGGCCCACNCTTGCGCGATAGGACTAAAACCATTTGCAATGTGTGTTATGTTGCACATAGAACTATGATAAGCCTTGTGATCTTCTAAGAACCCTATTACATTTTTCATGGTGGGATCAAGAGTACAATATAGCCTTCCAATCCTTGGGGCTAACCAAAGCCCTAATAAACCAAGTTAAAAATAAAAGAAGGAACAAAATAAAACATCACCTCCAGGTGTGGTTGACCATATGATGCCAACACCTTGTAAGCAACTTTGGTTGGAGAAACTTGTCATAAGACAGTTATTAATTACATAAGCAACTATCAAGCTCTTACTAAAGTTAAATAATGCTTGCTAAGAATATAAGATGTGCAATAAATATATATATTTATATCAATCAATTTTTTTAATGGATTTTTGAGGTTTGTGACACTTGAGGTTGAGCTTAGTTAAGAATTTAGCACCTTTCAGATAGTCGATGAATTTGTCTATCCTTGGAAGAGGGTATTTATTCTTTACCAAAATTCTGTTGAAAGCCAAAGAGTCGATGCACACGCGCCAAGTCCCATCTTTCTTTGGAACAAGGACGACTAGACTTCCACAAGGAGAGGAGCTTGGTCGAATGTGACCTTTGTTGATAAAATCCCAAATTTTTCTGTGAATTTATTCATTGTCGAGAATGGATCTTCTATAAACAGATGTGTTAGGTAATGAAGAAACATGAACAAGTTCAATGGAGTGTTTTACTAGGCAATGTAGAGGTATGCAATTTGGTTCTTGAAATATGTTCCAATATTCATCAAGAATATGGTCGATATGTTGTTGTTGTTGCGAGATGTTGTTGATCCTAGTTTTGTCATCATGTTTGGTTGTTAATTTACATGTTTGAAGTATGTTTTGTTACCTTTTGGCATGTTTTCTGTCATGCAACTCACTATTCAGACCCAAGTACGACTATATTTCAGATTTATGAAAATTATGGTTTGTTTCTATTATTTCACGATTTTATTAGTTAAATTGATGATATTAGAAGATATGTTAATGTATGAAATCGTTATTGCAGACCATAGTCTTCAACAATCCAACTTACAGACAACGCATCCACCTTAGATATGCATAGAGCATATCCAGCTCACTGTCCATCTCACCGTTCAGTCCGCTGAGCCAACCGCGCGTTGTTGATGATAGATTCCCAAACGTTAAAGCATGGAACGGTCTACAAACTACCTATTGTCCATGTGTCTGGGTGGTAGCATGATCCTCATTCTAGAATGCTCGCCAACGTGCTCCTTTGCTCGACACCATGCCACCAGTCCACGCCAAAGAGAACCTTCATGCCACATCACGCACGATGGAGAATCAACGCACGAAGGAGAAGGAGGAACGCTATGTGTTGGCATGTGAACGGTTGATTGCAATAATGGTTGACTAAATTTAGAGAGTGGTTGACCACTAAAGGGTCAACCTGCTCATTTCTGTAAACATTATATATATCAGCCTCCACGCGAGTGTTTAGTTAGCGAATTTTTATATGTAATCAATCAATTTGAGAAACTCGGTAATATTGTTCTACACTTTAATATAAGTTATGTTCATGTTTTATATGATCGTGTTCGAGTAAGCATTTAGAAAGTTGCCACAATAATATTTGAGAGGGCCCCTCATCAACCAGTGGTTTCTGTCATGTGTGTATTTTCTTTATCTCCTTCCTGTAACTAGTATAGTTTCAATTCCAGCTTAATCAATGTAATTGTTCTTGTCATTGTTTATGGAAGCATAGATCACATTATAATGTTGTGTTGTTAATGTAGCTTCATTTCCAGAGTTGATTAACCGGTTGTGCCCTTAGCTTTGTTTCCAGTTTACTTTCCGGCTTGCCTTTCAACCTTATGTTTGGTTTCATTGTTACAATTAAATAGAATTTAGTTCGTTTAATTCTGTAGGTTTAGTTTTGTTGTAGTTAGGTTTGATTCTATCAGCTTTTATCTAAGTTTTAGATTTAGTTCAATCACATTTCAGTTTGTTTTATTTTATGATAGGAAGCAGTTTCTTTTTATAACTATAGATTAGTATAAGTTATCTTTTTACAGTAGATTCAGTTTTATTTACTTTTGTTTTGTTATAAATTCATTTGGTTATATTTCAATTTGTTGAAAAATGCAATAGATAATGATGTCTTTATAATTATGAATTAGTTTAAGTTACTTTACTGTTGAATTTGATCATTAAGTAGGGTTGCTTATCATTCCTTATGCATTTTGCTATCATGTGCATGAATCAGCTAATCTCGAAATCATTTAGATTAACCATTTCTTAAAATTCTAGTTTTTTCTGTATACAGACTGTCATTCAGACCTGCCTTCCAGTCTATTATCCAGCCCTCCATTCAGCCTTTAGTGTTTTTAATCTGTTTTAAGCCTGTTTCTTTAGCCTTTTTATTATATTTTGACTATGGTAGTTAGATAATAGTTATGTTTATTATTAAAGCCTTTGGTTAGACTGTTTAAAGTATTTATTAAAGTTTCATTCCTATTTTTCTCTCCTTTCACCCTGTGTTTTGAGTTATGTCTTGTGTTTTGGTTTATTGTGGTTTCTGATTTCTTTCTTCAATATTGTTGTGATGCTTTGTAATTATATCTTTGGTTTGGACTGATTTATCCTTTTGTATATAGATTTTCGGTTAAATATGTCAATGTTAGGAAAGTATACTAGTACTTTGTAAATTGATTGTAGCAGTAGGATCTATTTCTTTCACTGTGTGGTGACTGAAGTGACTTAGAGAGGAAGACTTAAAAGAGTTATCTTTATTAATTTGTCTACTTGCTTCATAATTCAATCTTCTTTATTAATTTTTCTACTTGCTTCATAATTCAATCTTCTTTATCAAGTTTTCTACTTGCTTCTTTCATTAAGGTCTGTTACTTGTCTACAGGCTAAATTTTCTTTACATTTGAATTGGTTATTTGTGAAGGTAATCTTTAAAAAAGAATCTTGTCTCTTATTAGGTTAGTTGTTCATAATATCTTTTTAATCAAGAATTATTTTCTTATGGAATAGATCACCATGTTTACCATCACCTGTAATTGGACTTTCCTTAGTTTGCATATATTTGTAGAAGTTAAGTTAGATTTGATTCCATTTAGTTTCTTTACTTCTTTTGAAATCCATTTTGACACTACTGCTCCTCAAGTTCCAATCACAGTAAATGCATATCCATAGAACAACAGAGGAGAGTGGAATTAGATAATGCAGTTTTACCATTATGTACATTTGTTAATTGTATGAATAACTTAAGTTGTTGAATTTGTAAAAGTGTCTCCAGTTGTTGTAATTTTGTTATAATGTATTGTATAGTTAATATCTGAAGTTGTTTACAAAGCTTTCTTACATTAAGAGGTGGAATAGTTAAGTAAAAAGGAAGTTTATGTTCTTAAAGTTTACTTGTTTGAATTTTTTTCTTTGAGTATTTGTCTATAGAATAGAGAAGTATAGCTTGATACTGCTCTAGTCTAGTACTCGGTCTGGTTTAATTACCTTTCTAGTTGAATTTATAGGAGTTTGACTCGGTTTTTCATTTTGAAAGATCTTTCGATCTTTTCTTTGTTAAAGTATTTCTACGACACCCTAAGAACCCCTCTGCCTTCGCATATACTTTGTGTCAACTCGAAGTTTACCAACCTCGGTCGATAATTAAATATTAGGTGAATTAATTAAGACATTATAACACCCAACAGATGTGTTGGTCGATGAGTCAATGGGTTGCTGCAATCTTCCTAGAATGTTGAGGCTTTATCATGATCAATGTAAATTTCTGAGCATGGTTGATAAGCTTCTTCGTTTGTTTGACAAAGATCATTGCAACCGCTGGGTGTAGGTTGTCGCTCTGATATGCCATACCACTGATTACAAATTTTGAAAATCACATTATGAGGTTGTGACTAATAACTTCGATGTCGATCCCATAGGTACTGTTTCCCAAACAAGGCGTTGGCCACGGAAAGTGGTGCCACGTCATAGAGTACTTAATCTTCAAAAGGATTAATGAAGTAGGTGAGTCTGCATTGTCGGGTGATCCTTAGTTCCTTTCCATCCTTAATCCAACCGATATTGTAAGGGTAAGGATGTGGAGTGGTGACACGACCAAGTTTCTTGACAAGATCTTTAGAAACAAAGTTCTTTTGGCTACCATTATTCATAATCAGATGCAATGGATTGTTTTGAGCCCATATCTGTGTATGAAACAAGCATTCTCGTTCCTCCTCGTCGATGATGGTCGAGGAGGTCCGAGTGGTTGATTTCGATGTCAAAAGGGTTGATGCTTCTGGGTCATATTCTACCATGGTTTTATCGGACAAGTCGGATGTCGACAATTTTTCCAAAAATGTCTTCTGAGCTTTGCATTCTGATGTATCATGCCATGATGAATTGTGATAATCACACCATTTCCTGGCAGGGTGCTTCTTGATATGTTCCTTTTTTTCTTTCTGAGAGTGCTTCTTGTGATAGTCTAGATTTGGTAGAGTTGGCTGAGAAGTATGTCTTGACTTGTCGAAGTCGACTGGTGACTTCTTGTCAGATGTTCGACCTTTTGGCTTGGTTGTGAAATGAGCTTTTCCTTTTTGTTTAGCTTCAAGCTTGCTGGCGTAGTGAAATGCATCCGCAAGTGTACTGATAGTCAGAAAATCAATCTCCTACTGAATGTATGGGGATAATCCATTGATGTACTTTAGGACATGCAATTTCTCTTCTTCCTGGACGCCAATTCTAGCCATGAGTCGATAGAACTCATCGGTGTAACTATGCACGGACTGGTCTTTCCATTACCTTAGTTCCTGCCACTTCTTATACTATTACTCAATGTACTTGGGTAGGTAGAACTCCTTTTGGATGTACTCAAAAAATTTCTCCCACGTGTCTATGGGGTCTCTTTCTCGCTCCATCATTGTCGATAGATTCTCCCACCAGCAGTTCATAGAGGTTGACATCTTTAAGGATGTAATGGTGATATTTCAGCTTCCAAGAATTGATTCACGGAGTAATAAGATTCTAGTTGTTGTACCCAATTGTCTACAGATTCCACTTCAATATTTTGTTCAAGGTTCGATATGTCTAGATTCATTTGCACTTTGAATGGACTAATTTTGTCAGAGTTTTCTCTCATCGAGGATCCTCCAGACATCGAAGCAAATCGTGTGATAATATCGTTGAATTGGGAGAACATTTCAGTTCGTTGTTGCGCTAGTTCCTTCTCTATGAGTTGTTCTGTCTCATCAATTGCATGTCTATTGTTTGTTTCTTCAACCATCTTCTCTGAGGTCGAAGGTAGTGGCTACTTGGATTGCTGAGTTTGCGAGCGTGTTTGAACTGGCATAAGTCAGGTAACTTCGTTAGAAGTGTCTACATAACTTAGGCTCTGAATATTCTCTGATACCAATGATTTGGGTGCCCAGGAACACTTCAGAGGACAACATTTTAATTGAATGAATCATTTTGATTGAATGAATCGAGCACTGTTATGGCAGAAGCATATTAAAATAAGCAATGAAGGAAATACACTACATAAACAGAAAGTAAACACACAGATAAAATGCAAGAATTCGAACCAATATTTGTTGTTATATTATTGCTATATTACTTGCTTGTATATTACAATAGTGTACATGCTTATATAGAATGTTGAGGCACTTGGGTGATTACCCGTTACATTCAATTACAAATAAGTTAGAACGGTTTGGAAGTTCAAGCATTACAGACGACTAGAAGACAGGGAGACAATTTGTCGTAGTCATGTTGAGATGCTGGAGTCGACGATGCATGTCGAGATGCGGAACCTGTCGAGGTTCGGACTTGTCGAAGTTGATTATGAACCTGTCGATGTCGAAAAACATGCCAATTGTTGGATGGATAAGATATGTTAACTTCTAAAATGCTTCATGGGGGAGTTTTGAAGTACCCTACCTATGATAGTGAACTCTATGCCTTTGTTTAAGTTGTTAAGAAGTGGAAGCACTATCTAATGGGAAAGGAAACAATTATCCACACATATCACCAGCCATTGCAATATTTGTAGGCCTAGAGTAACCTACAACAAACCATACATTACAAGTGGATGGGGTTTTTGCAACGGTTTCAACTAATCGTCAAGTATAAGAAGGGAAACACTAATAAGTCAATAGAAATGCTTTTAAGGCCACCCCAATCCAAGAATACAACTTTGGGGACCCTTATGCACATAGAACCTTTTACCCATGATGCATATAAAGAAGGATACTATTAGAAGATGAGGACTTCAAGGAGGTGTTTCAAAACCATAAAAAAAATGAAGTAGATATTTAATATTGTAAGTGAGAGAAGTGATTTTCTTCACAATTTATGGATGGTGTGCCTACTCTACGACACCTTTCCTCCATTGAGCATCACTAAGAAAACTAAGAAGATAGAGTGATGAAGAATATCAATTCTATACATTCTAAATCACATGATATCTCCAAGCCAGTGAAATAGCTTGCTCATGTCCATGCTCATAATTGATTGTTCATCACTCATAGCATGGTTTGCGTTGACTTCATTATATGAGTTAGATGCGAATAAGGATACCCCCCCACCTAACCAACTACTATTTAATGAGTAATTAAGTTTGATATTTTGATTCCTATCTATTTCAATAGTTTATGTGTTCCTTGTGCCATGGAAGACCAAGGGTTCAATATCGATATTATCAATATAGCTTAGCATTATAGAGAAAGATTAAATGCTCTTAATTAGCTATGCTAGAATGTTTTCTAGTGATTGGAGATGATAGGGAAAAATGGTTGACGACATTTTGAAGGATGCCACAGTTAAATATTTTCTTTGATGTCATGATTTTCAGGGTATGAGTATTGAAAGGAACAATTGCATGGTACTGTTTGGACAACCTTGAATAGAAGGTATGTGTGCCATTGTAAACATGGTAAATAAAATATTGTAGTTGATATACGACTCAAGGTTTTCATCACCAACCCTAGCTATATGTGGATGGTGTGCATTGATGGAGATGGAATTTTTGAATAATCACGATAGGCTATTGATGTGGAAATTCGATGTCACTAAAAAACTATGTGCTCAACCCAGATCTACCCCACCAACAGCAAAATAGGCCACTATTATAACCATAGAAATATGGGACAGTTGGCATTCCCACACTATTTGACATACTATAATAGGATTGCTTGACAATCTACACAATCACTTTAAAAGAATGCATGCACATTGTTAGCAATTACTACACTTGAGGAACCAATTAGATAAAATGCTAGGCCAACATGTGCTTGAATAAACAGTCCATAATTGATTATTAGAAGTACTACAAGATAATGTGCAAAACATGAACAAAGGATGACATCAACATGCATTCTCACTCTACCTTCACGCTTCAAGCACAATTATGTAACCCTTTAACAAAAACTTTCCTCATCATCATCCACCCTATGTGCATAATTACATCTTGAATATTTCCTCATTTGATGCCAATAGTTCCAAGGAGATGCATTCCAAGCACTCAACTCCCCCACAAATCCTGTGAATTGTTTGCATAGTTTATAGCCCTTGCAAACACACTATCGAGGAGTGTCATGCTCTTGAAAATCCCATTGTTAAAATGTTTCCACCATGTCTTCCTGACCACTTGACTCATTGCCTAATTTATCGTTTCTCTTAAGTTATTATATAACACTATGGCATGTAGTTTTTCATGTTGCCTTTCTCAACAAGCTCAATAAAAATTTAATAACATGGCAATGTCCTCTGAGTGGATAATAGACAACAACTTTGAAAATATGACATTTAAAAAAAAAAATCCTAATTGACATACCTATGATGGACAAAGACATTTTAGAAAAAAAATGAAATTTCATAAATTTTATAGAAAAATGAGCTACCATTATAAAGGAAGATAAACATACTTAGATATAGATATCAAACAATTAAACTTATAAGAAGATTGACAATCAATCATACTTTGCACAATAACAAATCAACACAACATTGTGTGATACTTAATGTCAACATTCCAAGTGAATCACAATTATACAATCCCACCAACTTGATAACACATAATAGTGACAAAATATACACATATCCACTATACACATGTATATATTTTCCATAATCATACAATCACACCAACTTGGTAACACATAACGATGACAAAATATACACACCTTATGAATATCCACCATACACAATGTATGTTTTCCACAACCATACAATCCCACCAACTTGATCACAAAGACGAAATATATACACCTTATAAATATCCACCATACACAATATGTATATATTCCACATTGTACATTCCCACCAAATTGATGACACATAACGATGAGAAAGAAAATATAGCCATGTGTATCTTTTCCAAATCTAAAAATTCCAAAACTTTTCTGAGCATTACATTATTCAAACATTTATGCATAGTCGTTGAGCCCCATCCTCCATAGTCTCGAGAAGCGACAAAACATTACATTATTACACTTCCCATCACATGACGTATCACGGCTAACACTACTTTGAAATATATATGTTTAATTATATTCACACAAAAGTGAAAATAAAGTGATTAACATCAGTGGAAAAAAGTATTTTTCTTTGATAGTGACGCCTCTCTGATCGGCTGGCCGACCACATTAACCTGAACGGCGGGATTGTGGGTGTGTGGGGGCGTCACATCATTTTGTTGTAGGGACACAAGGATCAAGCTTGAAAGGCTGTGATATATTCAATCTTTAAATGATGACGTGTTAAAACAAATTATTTTTTTATTTGAAAATGTAATAATACATCAAAATTTTCTTGTAATTAAATTCTTTAATATTATGACAAAATTTGCATGGTTTTATTTTATAGTTTTTAATAATTAATGTTTAACCTAAAAAACTCAACAAACTATATAAAGAAATTTTAGAAATATAAAAAAATTCTTAGCAATATGAAGAAATCAATTAAAAAACATTTATAACCAATCAAGATTCACCTGGAAAGTAGTAAAACTTTTAACAAAAAAATAAAATAAGGTTGAGTGAAAATGAAATACAATCTATACAATGTTCATTGAACATAAAGATCGATAAATGCAAAAGATGGAGTAAACCTAAAAGATATGTTCATGAATACCAAAACTATTATCTTGAATCACTTCAATAACAAAATCCGCTCATTTCTAAGAAGAAGCAAATAAATACTTATAAAATAACACAACAAAAAAAACTACTCTTGTGATGCACATACCTGAAAAATCATTCAACCGCAAGAACAACGAAACCATTATTGAGATCCACCGAGGGAAGGATTCCATTTATATATGTTGTTGTCCATTCAACTCTGCAAATCAAAAAAGAGACACAGTCCCCTAAAAGAAATAATGATTAGCAAATGTATCTTTTCTCTCTCTAGTGGAGATGTACAATTCTCCAAGTTGGCGGTGCTAAGGTGGATGTGTACTTCCTTTGCTCTACAAAAACCCTTGGAGTCTAAAGAGTCATATACCTTATGAATTAATAGGGCAATAAAGGGTGGAAGTATCCTAAGAAAGGGTCGATGGTGATGGTGGAAACAACCTGACCAAGGGTTCAACTTGATAGTGGAATCAACTTGAGCAGGTGTGAAGAGTTACTCCAATTTGAACTTGTAGGAATAGTTCAAGCTACCTCTTCCCCTTGAATCTTAATTCATAGGCCAAATGAAAAGCTTAGTCGATCGTGATTCTTTTCAACACTAATTGTGATATCAAGCCAAAAGGAAAGATTTCCTCTTATGACTTTTGGGGGCCTTTGAGAAGTAAATTCATTTATGTTTAAATACCAATGAAGCCATTCAAGATATATAGATGAACTCTTCTATTCAAGTATCCATATCAACCATTCACAAACCCAACGAAAGAGGAAGTGACCCACCATCTCGCTTACTAGCATAAATATCCATGTCTCACTTCTCAATAACGAAGTAAACACTAATTGGAAAGTGATCAAGGGTCTTTCTCGAACATTAGCCTTGATAATTATGCATGTTCTCCTAACTAACCAGCTAACTCTATCGAGGCTCGATTGAAGCTCGAAGCTACATGTTCCCTGGCATGAGCTCCCTCCCCCTATTTAATTACTATAACTCTAGCATGTACTCAAACACGAAACAAGGTAGGAATATGAAATTGAAATAGACTTAAGACTTAATGGTGATGGTGGAAATAGGCGCAACTTAAGCAGGGTTGACGAGTTTGGAACTTAGAATATTTATAAACACAATTTAAATATTTAATACCACTCAAGCTCCAAACTTTTAACTTTCATGATCACATTTCCAAAATACAATAAACATTTGACTAACCACATTTGTAAATCCACTATCATAATCACTTTTCCAAATTTCAATAACCATTTGATTGACATAGTTCTAAATCCATATCCCTTGATTCCAATCATTCAATTACATCAATTATAAACGAATGCAAAAAATGACGAATTCTAATTCTAATTTCTTATAATGTGGTGCAAAATTTAATTCCAGATTATGTGGTTGCATCTCTATTAATACATGACTTTTTCACCTAAGTTACACATAGACACAAGGTCTTAACTTAGTGAAACCATGTCATAGCGCCTTAGTTCATGGGATATTAAAGAATAGCCCTAATTTAACTAGATATTGATAAATACATGCCAAAATTATTTTTTTGATCCCCCTCCCAATACATATTCCCAATTTTAAAAGAGATCTCTATTTTTATTGGATACCACTTTTTATACCCCCATTACCTATAAACCCATGATACCACACACTCCCCTCCCCCTAATATCTACAATATATTGACCTTATGTTTCAAAATTCAAAACCCCCCTTTATGAATGAACGTGATAATATATTGGTCAAGAAAGTGAATTCCCTGTGCACATAGATTGGTTGGGATTTGAGAAGGAATAATTGCCAAGCTAGATTAAGTGTTCAAAGCATGTTGCTAATCGATTTCAACTTTTATAGTCTACTAAAACACAATCATCATTAATGCATTTATTTGCTATTAGGCTACTAGCTTGCCACAACATATTGTCAACTAATGTTGTATTTGCTACCGGGCTACTAGCTTGAGGTGATTATCAATTAATGTTTGGTGCTTAGGGTTTAAACGTGTGTCATAGGTGATTACTAATTATAACCTAGAGGAAAAGAGTGCAAAGGTATAGAATCATGGCATTTACGGATCAAATTTGTCAATATCATACAAATTCTCCATCAAATTTAACATAGGAGAAAGAGTTATCAGATCACATTATTTTGATAAGTTTTCTTGTTCGAATCCCCGAATCATTGTGGATAAGTTTTCTAACCAAAAAATGCAACATAGATAGACTATATCAAAAGGGTGTGTAACTCTAACTTCCACGTATCACACACACTCTTTGCATAGTTTGGAAATCTTGTTGTACCATTCTCCTCCATTAATATCTTAATGTACATTCTCATTCAATTCTACTCCAAGCCTCCAGACTCTCAAACTAACCAACGTTGATGAAATCATGAATCTACAGATAGAGTGCAACCACCTTACATTATAGCACACATCCCATCCAACAAGTGATAATTGTAGCATAAAAAAAACTACACGTGGCTTTGCAAGCATGGTTTTGGACGATTTGAACCCTGAAAGAAGACAAGGTAGTAGAGAAGAATTTTGAAGGCTTGAGCAGTATCCTGATGGCTTGTGTCCTACAACAATGAAGAAAATTACCATCCACAAGTCCAAGAAAGGGGATGTTATTATGAAAGGAATATTAGTAATGAAAATGCAACGATCGTATGATCCCATGAAATGAGAATTTAAGTGTTGTTCCCAAATGCAACAATTCTAGAAAATAATAATTTAACTAATTAGATCATGCTAATCCTATTAACAATAATAGCCTACATATGTGTAGTTAAAACTGGTTTAATTGTACAGTTACTCAGAGATCCAAACCACAAAATTACAGTTTTAATAAATTTTATAAAATCAATATAGCCCATTGCAAAGTCACACCATAACAAAAAAATCAACTATTGTAGTATTAAAACGAATTAATAAACTTTAATAAAGAACTTATAATTGAATTAAAAATATTTATAAAAACATCGATCTCGAGCCGAGAATCCATCCATATCTTGTTGTACAATCTTGTTTAGTTAACAATTGAATGATATTTCATTACTAACTTTATTAGTGGCTTAAGTTTGTTGTGCAATTTTATCATGGTATGAATTTAGATCTAAGGTCATTGTATTTCGGTCCATAAATTATCCATGGTAGTGAAAGTTAATCTTCATGTTATGGATGTTTTCGTAGTTGAGCATTAAATAACTAGATGGAAGACATTAAACAACTAGATGGAAGACACTAGTACATCAAACGTGGCAATACCATTTAAACTTAATTTTCAGTGTTTTAAAGTTTCACTATGATTTAAATTTTGGTAAATAATGCTAATGGAATGTGTGGCAGACTCGCTTGTGATTCTACTTTTGTTGTTGCCTTGACATTTAAACTTAATTTTAAATGATTTAAAGTTTCATTGTGATTTAAACTTTGATAAATAATGCTAATAGAATGTGTGGCAAACTCGCTTGGGATTCTGCCTTCGGTTGCCTAAACATCGATTCTCAACCATCTAAAAATTTGATATCCAAAATTTGGAGTAGCCCTTCAATTGCAAAGTTGCAAAATAATGGTCAATTTCATTATTGAAAGGCCCAATACAAAATTAAGTTTCTTTTGCATGGCAACAATTTTTCAGCTCTTCTATGAAGGGTAAAATAGGTCCTAAAGGGCATTGAAGGCTTCAAAATTGAAGCTTGGTAGGGCAGTCTCTGTTTTAGTTATAATTTATTTAGTGTAATTTTTATGAGTAATACTAAATTAGTATAGTTATTTATTTTGTGGTTGGTGAATACCTATAGGTAATGACTCATAAGTCAAGTGTTGTTGTTATCTATGTATCAACTACAAATTATTTATGAATCAACTACAAGTTATATATATATATATATATATAATTGTTTATTTCAAATTTGGTACGACAACCATAAAATCAATTTGGATAGTACACTTATCTCATCCTCATACAATCTAAGAAAAACATAGACATTAATCCACTCCAAATTTTAAAATATAAACACTTACCAATATAAAATTCAAAATCATTAAAATTTATAAATTAAAAAAAATTATCCCTAATAATTTTAACTAATAATTTTTTTTTAAAATATATATATATATGAAAGAAAAAATTTGATACAAAATATTCTAAATATTTTTATCAAATATCAAATAAAATAATTTAAAAAAAATGTAATTGTCATGGCCAACCTCCCAACATAGTAATTTT
The DNA here is from genome assembly GCA_001517045.1 of Pseudotsuga menziesii. Lineage (NCBI taxonomy): Eukaryota > Viridiplantae > Streptophyta > Pinopsida > Pinales > Pinaceae > Pseudotsuga > Pseudotsuga menziesii. The sequence continues at coordinate 276,691 of LPNX010806242.1, read as the reverse complement.
TTCTTGATAGATAACCTATATATATATATATAATTGTTTATTTCAAATTTGGTACGACAACCATAAAATCAATTTGGATAGTACACTTATGTCATCCTCATACAATCTAAGAAAAACATAGACATTAATCCACTTCAAATTTTAAAATATAAACATTTACCAATATAAAATTCAAAATCATTAAAATTTATAAATTAAAAAAAATTATCCTTAATAATTTTAACTAATAAAAAAAATTATATATATATATATGAAAGAAAAAATTTGATACAAAATCTTTAAATATATATATAAATATCAAATAAAATAATTAAAAAAAACATGTAATTGTCATGGCCCACCTCCCAACATAGTAATTTTTTCTTCATAGATAACCTTGATGGGTTAGTTTTTGGATTTTTTTAATTCTTTTATATTAAAATGCTGGTTAAGTGGGTTATTCATATGTTTTTTAAAGCTTTGACGTAAGATTGGAATTTATCTAACGGATGTTGGGATGGAATTTAGATTATTTTTATTATGGTGGGTAAAGCGAGTTTTATAATTTAGTGATTATTTATATGGGTTTAAAAGTTTAAAATGTTAATATTACGTGTTCTTTTTAATAGTGTATATTTACATTTCTATATGTCAAATCGTATCTTTTTTTCATAAATTATAAATAAATTTAAGAGTGACCATGTCTTAGTCAACAATCAAAGCAATTTTATTTTGGTTTGATAATATCTTTTTTATTATATCGAAGGTGTTATTACGTTGTAAGGCGTTTCAACAAGTGGGAGTCGACTCCCCGAAGTTAATGTTTTTTTTTTCAGCCCTGGGATGCTTTCGTCCGACGATTGGTTAATCTGTTCGGTTGAATTTGATCTGCTGTTGATCTGGCACCTATGCCCTTAAATGCACCTCGCAGCTCCATGCACATGCGGACACTCTTAGGCGGTGATGGCTGCGTTTGTAAATTGCCTTAAATGCACATCGCACATGCAGACACTCTTAGGCGGTGATGGTTGTGTTTGTAAATTGTGTGTAATGACTATGATGCCTTCGATTAAATTGTGCAGTATACTGTATTTGTCGATTGGTGTATTGGTTGCTGCGTTTCTTGGTGGGTATCACTGCTACTTTGTTTCTTTCGCCCTTTTGCTGTTTTGCCATGCCCTTTATAGACTTGAGAAGGGGTTTTTTATTTCGTTGCTTCGCTTTGTTTGATCAGAGGCAATTCAGAGAATATCCAAGGACAATATGGAGGCTGCACTTGGCACCAACTAGTGTCCCATTTCAAGAAAATTGAATGCCATAAATAACCTGCTATGAAGCCTGAGGGCCTATTTAGAATTTATTGTCTTGCTCTTACCTTTTTTCTGACTCAAATGGCGTAAATCCACTTTCAACAGTGGAAGAACGGGCCTTTGGGCTCAAATTTGATGCTTTTTGAGGCAGAATCGTTTCAGCGTGGATATTTTTCCTAGACAAAGGTATGAACCCTTGTGTTTTCCTGTTGATATTTCCGTCTTGTGATAGTTTCAGTTCCATCTACTTATTAAGTTTAGGGATAATGTAAAAGCTGCAATTTCCAGTTTGTTTGTGTTTTTTGAAGCTGGGTAAGGTTTATGGTTACGAAACTTGTTTATGGGGTTTGAATTCCAAATGCCCATAAAGGGATTCGGTTGATTGAATTTTGAGTAATGTGTGTTGAAGCAATAAATAAACAAATAATTGCTTTGCAGTAGGTTTGAAAGTAATCATAAAATTAATCTTCAAAGGCTTGTAATTCAAGTTTCTGGAAGATGTAAACATACCCAGGACTCCACACTCCAGCTTCTTTGTTAAACCTTCCTTGCAACCATCCTTTCGCCTTTGAAGCTCGCTTCCCTGTACCTATACAGAGTTTCAGGCCCAAAACCAAATCAAATAAAACTATATTTATAGCTATATATTTATGTTGAATTAGGTGAAATACAATATGTACTTCCGGGATGTTAGGTTGAAATCAAAGGAGACTGATCACCTTGCCGCTTGCCATTAGACCAAACTCCTGTAGGCAATTTGCTCAGGTGTTTTAACACCCAATTGTTCCAATCAATCTATTCATAAATGTGTGTTCGCATTAACAACTTAGATGAAATTGTACTATTAGGAATTTAAGAGTAAGCATATACTACTGTGGAGTAAGGTCCCCATGCTCTGCTAAGATACAATAATCCACGTCCTTCCAAAATGCAGAACAGAAACACGAAGCTCGAGTCTTCCAACAAAGACATCCTCTTCAGAGCTATGATTGCGCCAGTAACCACAGGGATGGCATGTAGAGTGCAATTCTAGAATAAACAAACAACAAACAACAAAACTTTAGCTTTTGTAAGCTCTGAAAGAGAAAAACCAATCAAATTATGCCACAAGATTCATTTCAGGTTTACCTTAAAGAAAGATTCGTTCCTTCTTTGTATGTAAAAGGAAGAGAAGTAGACCATCACATTCAGTTTATAAGAGGAAGAGAAGCTGCATATACATTTGCTACCTGTGAAATATTAAATCTACTCAAAACTATCGATGACATGTTAGAGTTTGGAGGTGACTTGAGCGCTCTTATGACAACATAAAATCACCATGGCAGCATGCTGTTATAGTTCTGTAGCAGGTTCCCAGCACCACTTGGGACATCTCCTGTAGCCTAAATATAGCAGTAAACATGTCCTCCTCTGTAGTAGATCACATTTAGGACACAGGTCACTCAAATTCATCCATACAGGGAAGCACATACCTTTACAAAAAAACATCATTCAGAGTTAATGGCCTAACTAAAAGGAAATGATGCCAATTAAATTACCAAAAAAAACTGTCATATCTTTCACCATTTGAAGGAACATACCACTGTCCCAACTAGTTATGGGCAATTTTTTTTCTTACAGAAACCACCTAATTCTGGCCGAAGCAGGATTGAAACTCCTGGGTCGTGTCAATTTGGGGATTCTCAGGTAGAACCCATACACAAATGAGCAAAGAATTGAAACTGGGCTAGCAGTAAACCAGAGGGGGTCAGCACTGGATGTTGAGGATGCTTAACCATAATGATGCCAATTAAATAACTAGAAAAAATTGTAGTATCTTTAACCATTTAAAGTAACATACCATTGTCCCAACTAGTTATGGGTAGTTTTTTTCTTACCGAAACAACCTAATTTTGTCTGGAGCAGGATTGAAGCTCCTGGGACGTGCCACTTTGGGGATTCCCAGGTATAACCCATACACGAATGAGCTGAGAATTGAAACTGGGCTAGCAGTAAACCAACGGGGGTCAGCTCTTATAAGCACACATGGCTGGATGTTGAAGATGCTTATCCATAATCCTACAATTTTCCATCATCATCGGGGAGACTAGAAAGCCAAATGTGCTGCCTCCCGAATTCTGCTATGCAAAAATATGGGAAACCCACTGCAAAATCCACATAAAGGAGCTTCCACTCCACATAACACGAGACAATACACTGCAAGCAAATAACCTTGTTTATATGACCTAGTAGAAATGGTTCTATAAGGCAAAAAAATGACAGTTGGAATTACTCGCAAGTACAAAAGAAAAATATTCATATTAGTTTTGCTTATTGTAATTCCCTCAGCCTTGTTTTGACATTAAAGAATTGAAAGTTTAAAATATAAAACCTAAAAATTTGTAATCACCAAATGTCATTATGCTTCTTCGATGCATTCTCGTCTACAATCTTCATTCAATATTCAAACCCACAAACTAACTCGTCTCTCTAAGATCTGGTCTGCTGACTAGCACCCCACACAAATACTGCACAATGAGCATCCAAGTCAAATGGCTACGGTAGTGACTGCCATTCTGTTCCTTGGTATTACTGAGCGGGAGTTCAAATGCAAATACTCAGTTGGAGGTGTGAATGACCCTGTGCATTTTTTCCTACAAAAGGTTTGTCACACCAATTGTCACCATGAATATACAATCCACTTCATAGAGATGATGATTGCAAAAACCATCCCATGCCTCAAAGCATGATAGTCACCATGGAGTTTGCATGCTAAGAATTTGACAGTTGGCTTAAAACATGATGGAAGTGTGAGGTGTTTTTTTGGCATATAATCCATGTGTGAGGTATTTGTCCATTTATATTTAACATGGTCATTGTGTTTGTAGTGAGGGTCCCACGTACAGCGACCATTTGATTTCTGTTGAGCCCCTTAAGTAATACTAACAAGCGCTGGTCTTGCTAATGGTCTACTTTGGAGTCCCACATACGACGCCTATAGCCATGTGGATACTATGCAACAAGAAGCTAAAGATAAAAAGAAATGAGATTGCACTTTAATCGAAATTTGGGAAGTTTTTAGTTTTTATTTATTATTTAATTTTAATTTTGAGGGAAAAACAAGGTCACATATGATACTTACAAGTAAATGTTATATAAGCTAGCTCTATGCTTATCTATGCAAATAAATATTATATTGTCCTCGATATTTTCAACACTGAGTGGTAGCCTAAAAAAATATCAATAGGATTTGTACATTTTCCTAGACGCATACGCATGGTTTTGTCTCATAAATACCTACTATATGTTGCCACAATATCAATAATCTTGTAATTTTGTCTTAAATGCAATCACAGATAAGTCCTTGGACTTATTCTTTAGTATCTGTTTGAAATCAATTGTGAAATAAAACTTTAGTAGACATATATTGTAGTCTTTCTATTAAAAATATTTTTCAATATGCAATACTTGCAAAACAAAGCAATGAACAAACACAATGTCGCCATAACCATTGCATTTGTCTTTGCATTTTGGGGGGGTTGTGTTATTTAATAAATGTGAGATCCTTTACAAGAAGTATCACTGCACATTGGTTGTCACACGATCATTCGCTTGGATTAACTCTCGAAGGTTAGTTATACTGATAGTAACTTTGCACACTTTAAAGCATAAATGGAATAGAGATCACTAGAAAACCAAATTTTATATATCATAAACATTATTATTATTATTATTATTTAAGATGGAACATCGCTCGGGAAACCCTCAGGTACTTCCCCGTTCTTTTAGGATGATACCCGAGGTAAACCATCGGCCATGATTACGTGGCCTAGCCCGGTGGAGACATCGAGTGAGGGCCCTGCATAGCCATCCATGGATTTGACCCCAAGACCTTCTACTAATGTAAACAACTCTCAACCACTTGAGCAAACCCACCGGGCTTCATAAACATTATTATTATTATGTAATAAAGCAATTAATTTTTATTATAGATTTTGAAGTAGCTAAAATGTCCAAGGAATATCAAATGCAGTGACACATGACAGGTATGGAAATTGGCATCCATGCTCATAGGTATGGAAAGAGCCAGGATTATGGACCAAAAATGCAAGAATATGCAAAATAATTGGGATGAAACAGACCATTTGCTTCCAAAGACGGATAAGAGGTGTGCTATGCTCTGCAAAATGATGGAATAATTTGCGTAACTACACAAAATTGATGAGAAAACTGCAAATCACCTCACAGAAAGCCTATTCATGGTTTGCTTGGGTGGTGGGTTTTTTCCTGCCATCTGCACAAAATTGAATGGATGAGATAACTACAAATCACCTCACAGTAAGCGTATTCATGGTGTGCTTATGTGCTACGACGGTGGGTTTTTTCATGCCATTTGGGCGGCATGCAAGATGGGCATGCACTGTTACTATTGTGTACACGAGTATATGGACACGCGTCATCGCAATCCTTTTTCCAAATATAAACGCTACCATTCTGTTTTATTTTTTAAATATTGGAATCTGTCCTTGAAAATCACTCGAGGCCTAAAAGACATTATAGATTAATTAAAGAACACAAGATTCCTTTAAATTCATATCAATACATTATAATTTTAAATAGTTTGGAGTATTTAAACAAGTCATTTTAGAATGGAATATGAATGTACGTCTATGTCATTTGCTTCAAAATTCTGGGTTCATTCCGTCAACCCCGCCCCTGTTCTCGGAGTTCACTTAGTCGTTTCATTAATCTAGCCGTTTTCTTGCCTCACGTGATAGCCACACTATCTATATCTAGCCAGCCAAACGTTCTTTCCTAATGGGTTCTGCCCTTCCTAGCTAGCTTAACCGAGCAGCTGCCAGCAAGCAATAAACTGGGTAGTGTTGTTTGTTGGGCTAAGGAAAGTAAGTAAAGTGAGCGAGCAAGCCATCGAGTTATTCCTTAATATTAAGGTCGAATCGATAGATCCGAGGCAATTAATAGCGGCAGCAATCGTTCTCCGAGTATATCAATTGCTATCCAAGCAGCGAGAAGATATATCTCAGCAGCAATATCTCGATCAGTTCTTCGCAGTAAGTATCGATGGTCGAGCAAAGCATAATCTCGTAAGTAAAGCAAAACCTAATCATCGGGTTAGTCATCGAAGCCCTCGATCTAATGGTTTCCAGGTCGCAAGAGTAGAGAGGACAGGTTGAATTGTAATTTTTAAATTTTTTTATTAACCATTGCGTTTTATAAGTTAATGGATTTTTTTTTAGTAGTTTCTTAAATTGAGGTAGTTTTTATAAAATGCAATGGTTAATAAAACCAACCGAGATCTATTTTTTTCATGATTTTTTTTATTACTGCAAAAGTATAAAAATACATTTTTATACAGTTATGTAAGTTTACAGAAATTTGTTAAAACTTGATATCTCACAATGTCTCCTCATGTTTCCAAATATCCGCCAAAAAAACATATTGTTCGTTTGCTTAGCTTTTATCAGGTAGAGCTTATATCTTAATGGTTATCCTTCCTCAGGTTTCCTAATATACTGAAAAAAAAACATATTGTATGTCTCCAACTTATATCTTATAGGTTATCCTTGTACATTTATCAGGTAGAGCTTATATCTTACAAGTTGTATATTTATCAGGTAGAGCTTATATTTTACAAGTTATCTTTGTAGTATTGTACATTTATCAGGTAGAAAGCTTTTATATTGGACAATGTTGTTGAAGGATGGTAATTACAAGAAGTTGTTAGCTTTGTGTGAGTCCTAATCAGTTTATGAATAATAAAAACATAATGAAGTGTTGTTGGCTTCTACCATGTATTTTCACAGGATAAACTTTTTCTTTGAAAAACATTGCATCATATCAAAGGCAAAACTTTTTAGGAAAAGGAAAAGCAGGGAGAAGAGATTTGCCACTTGGAATTCATAGCTAAACTTTTTAGGAAAACACTGTATCATATCAAGGGAAAAACCTTTTATAAAAAGGAAAAGAGATCTCTCACTCAGAATTCACTGGCAAAACTTCTTTGAAAAACATTGTATCATATCAAAGACAAAACCTTTCAGAAAAAGGAAAAACAAAGAGAAGAGATCTGCCACTCAAAATAAGTTGTGCTAAGAGATATCTGAAGATAAGCTAGCTAGATAAGATATCTGAAATTGTGATAGTTTAAATAGAGAAACTTATGAAAGATGCATACAAGCTTGGCTTTAACTGGGGTGATTTTCAATAATTCTTAGTCTTGGGTTTAGCTCGGCTTTAGGTTTAGGTACTTCTACCATGAAGTCTTTACAAGTAGGGAAAACCTGTAATGACCCAATTTGAAAATTCCCACCAAAGGCAGAATTTGGGGAAAAAATGCCTTGATTAGTCTTGACTCTAGGGGATTCGAATGGCACAATAGGGTCTTGAATTGGTTAGGGACTGATATGGGGAGTCTTATGACCACTTAATGAACTCTCTAATAACTTTATGACAGGTTATAGACATCTGTAACTTGATTTGGGGGCATTGGTAAAAATGTAACATTACTAGTAATTTATGGTACAATTCCCCTAGGGTATGGGCAGAAATGGCTCTCCAACTCTTATGCAACCCTCCCAACTTGTCAAACAGAGTATAGGGACTGTTATTAGACTTCATTTACTATCATTTGATATGGTTAAGAGTTTTTCCACAGACGTTTAAAGCTTCGAATATTCTTATTTGAATGCATAAATTTAGTGCTATTTGCTTAAGAGAAATGACATGTAAATGCTTAACTTTGACTTACAAATGGTGTAAATAATGGTTTTGAATAGAGCACAATGAATATAGACCATTAAAAACATGGATAGGAGTGACAAGTGGAAGAAGCTAGGAGGTAGGGTAGATGGTCAGCTGATGTAGGTGCTTCCTTGTGGAGGTCTGTGTGGGAGAAGGGGGAAGGTGGAGCTACGCTGTGGACGCCGAAGAGGAGTGGGTTGTGGAGCGAGGAGTAGTGAGCAGCTAACAAATATTCCCATGTGAAATGATGGATGGCTCTCGCTTTCCATGAGCGTTTATATTATGTTCTTAGCATCAAAGGTTTCCATGGTTACACCTGATAGGTGGACAAACACAAGCCTTCTTTTTCATCATAACCATAGACTGCATGCTCAATTATAACAGAAAATCACTTACTTCACCTTTGACTGCAAGCAGCTTTTATCAAAATCAATTATCCTAATTTGTGCAAAGTTAATCTTGAAATAATATTTTACTCCCTAACCTTCATCAATAATGAATTATTATTAATTATTTAGTAGATAGATCCATAAAAATTTTGCATCTACAATGAACTACAAAAACTAACAATTCATTGTCATTTGGATGAAGGAAAACTAATTTTCATGATTACTTTTGAAATTTCGATAATGTAAGGCCAATTATGTGAAGAATATAATGTTTTAAATGATTGTATGAACCATAAGATTTTATTTACTAAAATTTGTGGTTCAGCACTTCAAATTGTCTTTTTTATTGTATATGTCCACATCTCCTTACTTAGCTTGCAACACGGCGTTCTTTTATTGCACCCCTGGGTACAATTGCTAGTTTAAGAGACAACTCTATTTCAGCTTTCGTCATCTATCGATACCCAATCAAGAGCCGCCCTATATTTATTAAATTTTTATTATAATTATCTGTTTTTCGGCTAATAAAGAGCCCACCACTTAGATCAACTACGCTGACAAAGGCAACAGCACAACTTGCTCTGCCATAACTAGCAATATCCCAAACCCAGACTATCTTACCGTAGCCTCACACGAAGCCATGGCTTGGAAATCTATCCGAGTAGCTAATCTCCACGAAAGAAGTGGTAGTGATGCGAAACATAATACCTCTCCACATGGGTGCACAATCCGAAATTCTACACTACTTGAAATATGCAAAGAAACTCCTGTAGGAGTCTGGAATTGAATTTTTTGGTTCCGGAGTAACAGCCAAAAAAGAGATAAACTAGTTTGCCGGATCTTCTTACAACAGTGCACTCAAGGCAGGCAAAGCAAATGACTTCAAGTTCTATGCATAATTTTATTTTTAATGTGTGCATCTGAATTTTATGGCGCTCTGGATGATTCAATTGAAAATCTAAGATTGGTGTCAAAATCTCTAATCCTGGCAGTGGTAGTCGCAGCATTGCTTGCTACTCAGAAGAAAGATAACAATTGCTTGACAAAGGAACTTGAGCATTTGGAAAAGACTAAAAAGGTATGGAAAAAAATGAACTTATTTATGTAATTCACTCAAATAATGTGAAATAATCAAATTCATTAGCATGAATGCAGGTTCAAGTAAATCTTGCAAGCAAAGAAGACAAGCCAGACGAGAATTTCTAAGTGTATTGTGCGGTTCTGAGCTTTGAATTAAGGGGAAGGATGAAAACCCCAAGCTTCAGCTTCAAATTATGCAACAGTTCACAAGTTTAATAGGCTTGAGAAAATGGGTCTCCATACATTTGAAGGTGAGTATGCCAATCTGGAGGTAGCACATGTCACGTTAAAATTTACTGAAAGCAATTTTCGTGCAAATTCAAGATAATTTAAATTTTGAGTTGCAAACTCGTTAAATAAAATCAACTTCACCGTAAAGCGCTAAATTTATTGTTATGTTCCTTCCGACACCTTCAATCGCATGACATATCGCTCAGAATGCTCACATTTAAAAACAAATTCCACATTATGAACTTTCTGGGAGGAAATCAAACAAATTGCTTAATGAGTAAAACATTACCTAGAAAACACCATTTGCATTACTTCATGCCGCGCGAAATCATATTGAATGCCAAATCCCTCAGAAATGTGTCCTTAAGAGCCGAAAACGAATCAAATATACAGGATTTTTCATAGAAATGTGTCCTTAAGAGCCGAAAACGAATCAAATATAGAGGATTTTTCATAATGCACTTAACATAGCTGCTCATCTAGTGCATTTTCTATGCCATCTGCCAACATTTTGCCTCTGATCGCATGCATTCCCTTGGGCTTTCTTGCAAATAGCTCCAAGATTCCTGTCCAGAGCCCTAGCTTAGAATTGTATGATGGTTTGTTTGTGGCGTACATACTATGCATTTGACCAATGCAATGCAATCGGAATCTCGCAGCAGTGACCCTGACCTCGCATAGGTAGGGCAATTCAGGGGAAGAGAACTTCAGCTTTTAAACTATACTATGAACACAGACTTTCATCATTTTCAACTTTTCCATACCAGTATGGATCCATGCTAAATTAAGATTTCTTCCGACAGAGAACTTGGTTATAATTTCAAATCAAAATTATTTGATCAAACATAGATTGTAAGGCAAGATGCACATGCAGATTAAAAGCAGCCAAAGATGGACAAAACATAATATGAACTTCAACATATTAAATTGCTATCATCAATCCACGATTATCTTAATAACTTTATTAAATTAATAATAACAATAAACTAATCCATGATTATCTTAATCACTTTATTAAATTAATCATAACAATAATTTAGGCGAATGATTGATGGAATGTGGAGAATTATGGGTCTCTCTCGTAGTCGCTGACATGGCATTCCGCTGTAATATTCCTTGACATTAATGATTTATGTTAAGATTAGGGAAATCGAAGTTTAAAATTGTAACAAACATGATATGTATGTGTTTGTATAGATGGAGGTTAAATGTTTTAGGATTTCTAATTTTTATTAATTTAAAAATAATTTTGAAATTGATAAAATGTTTAAAATACATGTGTGTTCATTTTTTAATCTAAATAATGGAGAATCATAAAAGGCGGGGAAAGATGAATATATTAAAGATTTTTAAAAGACTTTTTTAGGATTTTTATTTTTTATTAATTTAGAAATAATTTTGAAATTATAAAATGTTTAAAATACATGTTTGTTCTTCTCTTTACATAAATAGTGGACATAAATAGTGGAGAAACATAAAAGATGGGCAAAGATGAACGTATTAGAGATTTAAAAAAAAAACATATTCTATTTGTATATAGATGATTTGACGTTAATAATGATAATATTACATAGTATATAAGATTCATTAAAGTTTGTTTTTCAAATAAATTATGATAAATAATAACATAAAAAATTAATAAAACAAAAAATATATATTTATATATATAGATAGGTAAATTAAAATAATAAATATTTAAATTATCTTTATTTAAAAACTTTAAATGTTATGAATAGATGCAAACTTAAAAAAACCTAATAATAAGATTATCTCTATTTTATGTTACAAATTAATAATGATATTAATAAATATATTATGTAAATTAATAATGAGATTAACAAATGTATTGTTATCATTAATATCTCTATGTATAATGATATATATTATATTGGAGCTAAGTTAAACCTTTTCAAACTAAAAATGAGATTAACAAATATATTGTTAATATCTCTATATATAATGATAAATATTTTATTGAAGTAAGCTAAACCCTTAGACATCTTATAGCCTTTGCAAATGCAACAAAGAGGAACACCAAGACTCCCTTACTGTATATGAAATTTTCATGTGTAGCAATTATATGTAGCTTTATTATTTACAATTTGGTAAAAGATCAGCCTTTGGTGTATATGATATTTTTATGTGTAGCAATTATATGTAGTTTTATTATTTACAACTTGGTACAAAAAATATTATCTTTGAAATAGTTGATATGAAAAGATTAATTTTGACGGGAATATTTTTGCCTTCAGCTCTACAAAAACGATGGATTTTCCCTTTCATGTCAGTGGAAATTGAGTTTTAGTACAAGGTGTCGATGACTAATGTTGAGCCAAGGCTGCACCAAATTCGGTAGCGAGGTTGTCATCATTACAATGAAGTGGGCTCATATTGTTCAAAATACCATTGGAAATCTTGAAAAATTCTTAGAATCATTGATACCACTTATGGAAATTGCATAATGTGAGTATCACATAGGTTTTGAGTGTTGAATCTATTTACACATCCAAAAACACAATTTAAATACTTCAAAATTTAAATTTTAACCAAAAAAATATTATTGTATTTCTACAAAAAAAAAATCCAAAAAAACTGCTCCTTTTTTTGTAAGTAATGTCGTTCAATATATTATCAACAAAAGAGATTTACAATTTGAATTCTTCAGACTGGTCCGAAACCACAACCTTTACCTATCCCTTCCCACATAAAATTGAAAAAAAGTCACCCTAAAATCCCTTACAATAAGATTCTCCATAGGACTGAGATGCATAAAGTTTATGAAAAAACTGACAAGACCACTTATCTTAATTATTACATAGAACCTTCTGATTTTACTGCAGGGTGGAGCTTGCAAGCGACTGAAAGCCAAATTACCATCCAGACTGAAAATGTTTGTAAGCCAATGCTGCTCCCCAACATACCCCATATTTCTCATTCTGACCAGTTCAAAGCAGGAAATAAGGCAGGTACGAACTTCTGCCCTGGCAAGGTCTTACTTCTGCGGGTTTCGGAGTCGCTACAGGAGGCAGAGCTGGTGGAAACAACAACTGCTCCTTTAACTTATACATATCTCATTAAATTTTGTAATGATGAGTTTATATTGCTTATTGTGTATGATGTGAACACGATATAGTTTCACCATAATTTAGACAACCAAAACATGTAGGGAAATCATCACAAGAAACGTTAAGCATGTTTATTGGATCATGAATATGGAATAGCCAAAGGAAGAGGCACTCCTTAATTTTTTGTCCCTTTCGGACTTAAAATTGCAACCTTCAATCCATACACTCCCCCTACCAACTAAAAATACCAATGTTGATTTACAAAAAAATTATAGTCAAACTTGATCACTACCTAGTCTTTTAATGTTTTAGTCACACGTGTACACTTTCTCATATGACAAATTAATGTACATTTCATTTTGCTTGCCATTCTTTACATGGTTTTCTATTTATTGCTTATTGGTACTTGCAATAGAGTTTTCCTTTCAATTTCATCAACTGCTATGACTACATAAATTAGTTATACTTGCTTTCAACACATAAAATTATATTATGTATATACACATAACTTTCTCTCATTTTGCAACATATTTAAGTTTTCTTCAATGTTTCATGAAGTTTTCTTTGGTGTTTCATTCCCCCGTTTTGGGGTATGCTAGTTATTATGTTTTATATAAAGATAAGAGTGATCATTTTTAAATGGAGAAGGTTAAACAATTTGTTTTTTTGGGTTGTGTGTAATTTTTAACTATTAAAAGTGTTGTTTTGAATTTAGAAATAGATTCATTATTTTTTAATATTATTATTTTTGTAAACAATGGTGTAAAAACATAAAATAATATTATAAAATTTATATAGTTAAAATTAGTTTTTAAAAATTAAATTTATATATTAAAATCACTTATTCATGGTGGTGATGATTATTTTTTTTTAGACAATAACAATGGGAAGATTAATTAAAACCGGTGAATCAGCCACCGGGTGCTGAGAACATCAAGCTGGAGAAGTTCCTGAGTATTTGGAAAATCTCAAGAGGTCCATTTAAAGCTGAAATAGACTAGACAATTAAGCTGAAGGAGAACATTGTAGAATTAAAAACTGTATCTAACAGAACAGCAAGAGAAGATTAAGCACTGGAAGGGTAGAGAGGGATTATTTGAGCTTCTCCATGATCTTTTGGACTGCTGATTCCAGAGCAGCGATTCGGGTACCAAAATTGCCAGTGACGTTTGCCACATCTTTGAACTCAGTAAAGATAACATCCTTGTAGTAGTTTACATCTCCTTTGGTGTCTTTGAGACCGTCCTTGAGAGTCTGTAGCTCAGTGGCGAAGAGCCTCCACTGGTTTCGAGCATCAGCAGCGTTGGCATTGATTGAGGTTCCTTGATCATCCGTCTTAAGCTTGAGGGCGTCCAATGAGGCTTGGATGCTTGCAAGTCTATCTTCATCAGATGTTGGATTGGTGGACGATCCAGCAGAAGCCATGGAATGAAGATGGAGTTGGGAGCTGGCTCGAGGACGGCGCAGTCGAAGGAGCAGACGAAGGAGCTTGAGGAAGCAAACGAAGGAGCTTTGGAGGAACTGAAAGCAGAGCCTTAGACGCTCACTGGAATGCTCAGAAAAGGGGGCGAGAGGCCCAATATATTCTCGAGCTGGGGCAAATGAGGCACGTGAGCAAGGGGACGAACCCAGGTCGGGCTAGAACGAGTCAATACCGAATCATGAGAGGATCCCGCGCCTGTCCTGAGAGATTTCTTCAGATTAGATGCCTGACAGCATCGAGTTAAGGAAAAAAACAGATAGAATCTCTGCCATTTACCGTCAGCATTTCCATGTCCATCATGGCTTCTTTGTTG
>LPNX010806242.1:238207-258933 GCA_001517045.1 Pseudotsuga menziesii | reverse complement strand
CCCCTTTGGAGCTTATTGCTATCCCTGGGCCCTTTTTCCAGAGAGCGTGACCTGCTTGATAGAGGATTGAGTCCTCCATTTTTGTTTCCTGAAGTAACAGAATGTCTGGCTTTTTTATTCTGATGATATCGTTCAGAGCTTCTTCTTTTGTTTTGGAGCTGAGACCTCTGCAGTTCCAGGAGATGTAGCGCATTTAAACTTTTTTGGGAGGGGAGGCCCCCTTGGTGGGTTGGCCTTGCCTGGATCTGGTGCTGATCATATTTGGTAAAGTTTTCTGGGATCCTTTAGCGACATCTCTCAGAGACTTCTCTTCTCGGTGCTTTTTTTTGGATTTTCTTCCCCTATTGGACTTTAGAGGGGTCGCCTGCGGACTGCTGGAATACGAGTACTCTTCCTCAGAGAAACCCTCTTGATCTGAGTCAAGATTCGATGGATCTTCCTCCTAGGCGTTTAGGGGAGGGATAATCTCTGTGATGACTGGGGATAGAGTTGGATCTGGGTGCGTGGGTACTTCACCAGGGCCGCTAGGATCTGCCGCGTTCAGACTATCGGGGATTATGATTTCTGCACTTGTTCCCTCAGTGGCCGAGGGCTGATTTGGAGTATGGATCTGGCTGGAGTTGGGAGGGAAGGTCCCTTCTTCTGTTGCTTTATTGCTGCTTGGGTCTTGAAGCCTGGATCCGGCCCTTCTCTCTTGGTTTTTTGGGGCTGTTTTCCCTTTTTTGGGCCTTTGCCATCCTTCAGTTTCGTCTCCTTGCTGGAATTTGGGGCAGTTTCTTTGGAAGTGACCGTGCTCATGGCAGTGTCTGCATTTGAAGGGCAGCTGCTCGTAATCCAACTGTTGGAAGTGATGCCAATCACCCACCGAGATCTTGATTGCTTCTGGTAGCCCCGCCTCGAGATCTACCTCAATGCAGATTCTAGCGCAGGCGTATTGCCCCTTGGGATCTGCTTTGTCAATGTAGCGGCCGAGTCCATTTCCTATTTTTTCCAGGGATTCTGAGTTCCAGCAGTGGGCTGGTAAGTTAGGAAGACGGACCCAGACTGGAACCTCCTTTGGGGAGTCAAGATTCGGATCGAAATCCGGGGTCCATCGGTTTAGATACAATCCTTGGGATCCCATGAAGTAGGGGCCATTTCTGAATACGAGGTCACGGTCGTCTTTGGAGATGAATTCGAAAATATAGAAGCCTCTGCCCACCGGGTAGCAGGTTACGCTGTGCTTCAGCTGCGGCCTCCAGTTTCTTTGTATCCAGTCGTCCGTGGTTCTTGTGGAGGGCCATAGGCCCATGAACTGTCCTACCAGTCCTTGTTCTGCCAGGGCAAGAGCGATCTTGATGGGTTTTTCTTCTGGTAGGATTATTTCTGGGATTGCTTCCATTTTTTTGATGAATTTCGGGATCTGGGGGTTTACCATTTTCTTCCCGGCACGTGAAAGCAGTTTCTTGAAGGCATCTACCTCTGAGAGAGGGGAGGGAGGGGACATCCCTCCCCCAGGCGCAGCCATGGAGGCCATTGTGGAGCTCGTGGAGGAAGACCTAGTGCAGCAGCGAACTATGCACCTCGCGTCTGCCGACGACAATATTATCGTTCCTCAACTGATCATTCCATGGTGGTGATGATTATTATTAATGTCTACCAAGACCAATTAACTATGACCATGAAGGAATTTTTATGTTTAAGAGTTCTTCACATTATATCAATGTTTAAATTTAATGTTTGTGTGGTTGTAGAGGGGAAATTATCAACAATAATGTGGCGTAAAAATGTCAACCTACCTTGTCTTAGTTATCATCTTCTCCTTGTATGAGTACCCTATAAACTCTCTCTCTCTCTCTTACACACACACACATGCGCATGCATGCATACAAACACAATTTTAAATGTTTAATATTTATTTATTTATTTTATGGCTTTCTTCTCATAACATGGTCTCTTATTTGATACATATTAAATAAGAGTTGCATTATGCATTTTGAGGTTTTCATATGACTGCTTTTAGTCATGTTTTTAAAGAGATGAATCACATAGCAGATCAACTTTCAAAGTTGGGACTACAGTTTGGTGATGACATTTGGAAAAAATGGGAGTGTGACAATGACACCATTTTGGAGGATGACCCTGGTCCTATCAATTGATGATCTTCCTAAAGGCCCATAATGAATGAAAAAATAACACTTTTATCTAGGCAAAAAACTGTTTTGTTTTTTATAAAGATTTCATTTTGGCGACAAATTTTGATTTGGAGATGAAAAGTAAGTAGAATGCTACTATCTTCTAATAGGTAGTGTTGCTAATATGTAACTGATACTCTTAAGTAGATCTCTGGCTGTTGATGATAATTTTGACTCCACCATAAGGCAATGATGGTGTTATATATGAAAGGCTTAAAGGTGGTTTGTTATAATTAATAAACTGTGATTTTTTTCTATGAAAAAAAAGAAAACCATAAATGAAGGAGAAATCACATGTGTAAATCCTGGACATAAAATATCATTGCTCTTATTCTTAAAAGTGGAGATAAAAATAATCCATGTAATTATAGGACCATTATGATTAACCATATTTTAACCAAGTTATATCGAATTATTTTGGAAAAGAATATCAACACATGGCTAGGAAGTCATAGAAAAAGATATAAAGGTTAGACAGGATTTAAGAGCTATCATTGAGCTATGGATCACCTTGTTACTCTTAAGATCATTGTTGAGAAGTGTCATAACAATAAAACCAATATTTTGTGTTGCTTTGTTAACGTTAGAAAAACATTTGACACAATTCCCAGAAATAACATTTGGACTAAGATTAAACAAACTAAAAGGAGGGAAATTTTTTAGGATCCATAATTTTCTTAAAGTGTAAAAACCTTGACGAATCTTACTATTTCTTATCTTTCCAACCATAAAATGTTGGGAAATATTTTTATGAAAAGATTCAAATTTCTAATGGCTTTAATAATATAGTTTATGGACAATTGTGGCAATTTTTAGAGTATTTTTTTTATTCCATGGAATTTGGAGGAATCAATGTGGGAAAAAAAGAAATTGGCGAATCTTTTTTTGGGAAAAATAAAATAAAATTAGCCTATGGAATCAATTTTTCCACTAAAATTTTCACCAACTAAAAGTCCCTTTCAAGTTGATGAGAAGGTTATTGCCAAGTTTAGGAACTTTGAAGGCTAGTTAGAAGAAATTAGTTATAATATAGGAGTTAAGCAAGGTTGTTCCTTACCCCTTACCCTTTTTTATATATACATTGACAAGATAGAGGGTTGTTTATAAGATACAAGTTGTGTAGGAATGACTTTGGCTAGTATGGTTATCATCCTTCTTCTCTTAGTTGATGATATTTTTCTTATGGCGAGGAGTCCCTATGATCTTGACAAGCAAAAAATTCTCAAGGAGTTTTTTCTCTAGTAAGGGTATGATTGTTAACACTAACAAAACGAAGGTTATGATAATCAAATCCGAAACTATACCTTATGATAATTTCATGTATGATAACAACAACTTGGAAGAAATGGCTTCATACAAATATCTTGAAATTGATCTTCATCACAAGATTAATTGGAACTATAGCAATGAGAAAAGGATTAGTGAGGGTGGAAATCTTATTATAGACTTGAAAACAATTGCAAATTAACAAACCTTTATCTTTGGGATAAGAATAAACTCCTATTTAAGGCTCTCATCACTCCTATTATCTTATATGGATATGAAGTTTGAGATTGTATTGTTTCTAGAGAATTGTGGAGAAGGATATAACAAATCCAAAATTGCTTTATAACACATAATCTCAAAATTAAAGGCAATACTCCTTATTCTATTCTTTGCGTAGAAGTGAGTCTCTTCCCTATGTATAACAACAAGATAAAGAACATGGGACATAAGAGGGTTCCTGAGATTACTTCATACACAAGTCAAAACCACTTGCATCTTAAGTGAGGTTGGCAAAAAAGACACCATGTCTTAGCTAAATCATTGGGGAGTCAAGGAAGAGGTCACTTTACATAACAGTGATAATATTAACAATATTCTTACATCTAAATTTAATGAGAAGGTGTGGTAAGATAAATAATTAGAATAGGGGAGGCAAGTGCAGGAGGGATCATATTTGATCACGGAGGTTATCTAGTCAATTCCTTTTCCCGGGGTCTCAGTACAAAATCGAATAATGAAGTTGAATGGTTATCACTCTATCACGACTTTGAACTAAATTCTGGGAAAACTATTCCCAATTTAATGGTCTTAGACAACTTAAGAAAAGTTATTGAGAATATTAGAACTAGTTACAATAAGGGCTCAATCAGATGCAAAAGAATCTACAATAGAATTCACCTCCTAAACTCTCCCTCTCAAGTATTGTATTTCCACGTTCTTTAAGAAAATAATGGCATAGATGATAAGCTAGCCAATAAAGGTGCTAAAATTCCCCAAGGTGATATAGTTTACAATGGTAAAAAAAGTTGTGTAAATATGTTCCCTGACCTCATCCCTAAGGTCCTTCGCTCTCCCTCTTTATTGAACACTCACGATGCATTTTTGAGAATCAACAAGACACGTAGGCTAAGTTATACCAAGCGGTACTCTCCACTGATCAACATTAATTGTATTCCTTTGGCTCATGTACCCTAGGGTCTCGTCGAGGCAACTCGCACAAGTGAAATGACAGAGGGGGTAATTTGCAATGGAGGCCAACATCCCAATTCATTGTATGCTGGTTCGAGAGAAGAAGACAAAGCCGAGCATTTGCAGGCTCTGCTTGCAGGTTTCCTTTCCCGGTCCAGAACAACTCCAATGCACCCAATGGATAAGAAAGACATAGATGATGGGTTCGAAAGCCTCAAGTTTGGTCAGGAAGATATAAAACGACATCTGTGCAGGGTCTCTAACTTCGTTGCTGTAAGCGTGAAGGATAACAAAGAGATGGCCTCAGACATTTGGTATATCACTAATCAAATCGGCTTCCATGACTCCAGGATCGATGATCATGACCAATATTTGAAGGAGCTGATGGGAACTGCAGATATTATAAAATAAGACGTGTTGAAGCTGGCCAAAATGAACTAGTGTAGCCTTTGCCAAGAATCATCAAAAGATGGTCCTCGCCCCATGGAGGAAGTCTCAGTTACTCAGCCAGTTGTTCAGAGAGGCAAGAAGATATATTTTTTCCCTTCCAACCACCTTTTAAATGTATTTTTGCACCCTAATGAATTAACAGTTTGTCAAATTTTATCCTTCTCATGTTATGGTACACAACAAAGAAACATGCAAGAAACTCTAAAGATCTGATTTCAGTTATAGTTGTCCTTGTTAGCTTCTTTTTCCAAATCTCTTTAGATTTCAGGCTTCCTTTCTCTTTTTAATGATTGGATGTGCACAACCTGTTTTTTATTAATACTAACTTTCCCTGTTTCTGTTAACAAAAAAAAGATAAATAATTAGAAGATTAGATAAAATTAAGATATTATAAGGAGGTGATAAACCCTGGTCTAGAAAATCAAAAGTATCCCTATGTTTTAACTATAGTAAAGAAAAAAAACAACATTGATAAAATAAGAACAAACTTTCATTATATCCATAGTGAAATAAGCCACTACATAATTCCTTAAACATCGTGGGATGAAAGAAATTGTCATTTTTGTGTTACTAAGAGGCTTGAAGATGAAAATCACTTTCTCGTAGAATGTCATGCGTACATACACATTAGAATGCAATTTCAAAATATTTTCTACAACATTGACCTTCTAAACCTTTTAACACATCACAACTATGGTTATCTAGGAATGCTTCTCTTAAAAAATTTCGAGCATAGAAATAAAATTCTAAAGAAAACCAAGTAATTCCTTACCTTTTTTAAGGTCCGATAGACAAAAGTTGGTCGCACTACCATCACACACACATACACATGCACGCACGCACACGCATGCACGTGCGCACACACACTTACAAGACAAAATATTGGTGAAGAACTTCTCCATTGCTAAGTTCAAATAGAAGACAAACAATTTCTAAGTAATTTTCTATGAATTTATTTTCTTATGAAAGACTTGTTATTTTTAAAACATAATTTTTCTTTAAATACTTTAATAGGTAAAATTATTTGAAACTGTAAATGTAAAATAACTAATATTGAAATCATATTTCCCGAGGAGGTTGGATCCATTAGTGAAGAGTGAGGAATTTTTCACCAGTGGGAAAGATACAATTCTTGTGAGGGTCTAGCATGAAGCCATGGGGTCACCTTGAGGTAGTGGTCAAACATATGGTTACACATAAGTGAATCAAATCCCACCCCATTGTTCTTCAAACTTTAAAACCAAAAGGAGTTGGATCCATTGGTGAAGAGTGAGGTGTTTTTTCTCCAGTTGGAAAGGTTCAATTCTTGTGAGGGCCTAACTTGAGGCCATGAGTTCACCTTGAGGTATTAGTCGAATGTGTGGTTTGATCTGTGATAAGCAGCACCTCTTTAACCAGAAAACTAAATAAACTCAATACTATACAATATCATAATAGCACACACAAGAGGGAAGTTAGAATACAAGTGATTTGCATTATGAGGATCAAATCCTTTATATAAGATTACAATTGGTCCACTTGGACTTTGTCAAAATGATCTCATTAAAGGAGTTCTATTAATTAATAATAGATCCCTAGCTAACTAATGGAGTGTAATAATGGAGAGGTGGTACTCTCCTTGATGCACATGGGGAATGTTATCCCAATTCCTCCTAGTTTAGATCGGACAACGTCCCTACTACCCTCCTCCCGGCTTAAGTTTTAGGACACTAAAACCATAGATTTAAGGACTGTTGAAGTGAAATCATGTCTACAGAGATGACTAAGTCATTGGAGCTTATTGCAAGTGAGTACACATTGGAGTGAGTTGCTGCTGATTAGAGCAGGTAGGGTGTGGATCCAGGGAGAACACTGCTCTGGTTTACGCTGAAGTGAAGCAGGTACCTACATAGACCGGGGTGGGAGAACACATCTCCAAAGGAACCCAATTTGAACAATTCTACCGAGAGAGGCGTAGCTGAAGTAGGTGGGGAGCTCCATGCAACTACTGAGTTGAGGTAGTATAGGTGGGGAGATCCATACAACCACTACAAGAAGTGTGTCTTTGATTTGTTATTGAGAGATGAAGCAGGAGGGGAACCCCATGACACTTATCAACTAAAATAGTTTGGGTGTGGCACGAAGCCAAGTCAGACACCAAATCTACCTAAACTATGCATCTATGGATAATATATAAGTAGATCCTCGTGTATACTTCACCAACTAATTCTTTGATGACTGTATCTATGCAAAGAATGAGGTGAATGATACTGGAGCTAGCGAAGGAATTGAGAGAAGATAATGGATGGAAAAAAATTATAGCTTTGGTGGTGAATGACCGTGGAGATGAAACTGATACGATGCACTAGAGAACGACTGCAAATGAATCACAATTGTTGTTTTCTAGATCAACGATATTTTTTTACCCAATAAGAAGTGGGAAACTATGCTGCTACTGCTGCTGCAATTGTTAGATTTTTATCATTTAAGCTAGCATTAACTTAAGATCTTTAACTGAGAGAATAAAAAGCACAACAATCAAACATATAAGACAATGAACACAAAGATTTTCCTCAGGGAAAAAATAAAGGAGAAAACCCCGCAACTTCCTCAAAGATAGAATCAACACCAATAAGAAAGCCCCAAAAAAACTAAGATGATATCCCGATAGCAGTAGCGTCTTTCTCTCTAGCCCCAACAACTTCTTCTTCCTCAGCTATGCACTACAACTGAGTGTGAGTGAGTGTGTGATAAATAGAGAGAATCACTCTCTATTTATACCAATTTTTGACTTGACAATGACTCACTAGGGCCTGCTTCTCCAGGAGAGTCTAATAACCCTAGAGCCCCTCAACTGCGAGGACTTTAACCCTTGAACAATAGGAGGGTTAGCCACAATGAATTGACATGACTTGTTTACATTATATAACCTCCTGATAGGAACATAGGGGCATGACATGACTCAATTACATTACAAATACTTCTGGGAATAAACATGGGGGTACAATGCATGAAATATACAAGTGAATACATTCCGAAGTTACAAATACATCAACACTCCCTCTTAACTAGGAAGGTATTCTTTCGACACAATTTTCAGCACTAGTCTTCTTCTCTGTAATGACTGGATCATCTCGTCATCTTTATCTTCAAGTTGTCTTCATCTTCAAGTCTTCTTCATCGTCAATTCATCTTTGTCTTCAAGTCTTCTTCATCTTCAAGTCATCTTCATCTTCAAGTCTTGTTCCTCTTCAAGTCTTCTTCATCACGGGATCTGGATCATCACTGCTGGATCATCACCATTGGATCATCATCACTGTATCATCATCAAATCTGGATCATCACTTGATCTGGATCATCATCAAGTCTGGATCATCATCACATCTGGATCATCACTTGATCTGGATCATCATCATCGGTGCTATCTCAGGTGCTATCTCTTGATTCTTCTCATCACAGGAGAAGTTTGACAGAGCCAGCCCTTTTTCATGTTGGTTGTAGGCCTAGCCTTCATGTAGGTCTCCAGCACTTATATCTGACCCTAAGTCAGAATGGCCCGCCCAGCTCTTACATCTGACCTCATCTTGTCAGAAAGGCACGCCCAGCACTCACATCTGACCTCATCTTGTTAGAAAGGCCCATCACTCACATCTAACCATGTGTAAACACATCACGCCAGAATGGCTTAGCACTTATATCCGACCATGTACAAACACACCGCATCAGAAGGGCTCTGCACTTAGATCCGACCATGTGTGAACACACCGCAACGGAAGGGCTTTGTACTTACATCTGACCATGTGCGAACACACCGCATGGGAAGGGCACTGCACTTACATATGACCATGTGTGAACACACCGCATCAGAATGGTTCTCAGTCCCAGACTGAGGATTCTTGGTAACTGACCAGGTGCCTCCATTCTCCCAAAGAATGGCATCAGCCCTTATATCTGATCAAGTGGGAACACATCCCTTAATCACATCATAATGGCCCTGCACTTATATCTGATCATGTGAGATTACATCCCTTAGTCATATAAGAATGGCCCTCAGTCCCAGAATGAGTATTGATGGTAACTAACCAAGTGCCTCCATTCCAAGAATGGCATTCAACACTTATATCTGATCATGTAGGAACCAATCCTACAGTCACATCAGAATGGCTCAGCACTCACATCTGACATGGAAGGAACTAATCCTCTCACCATGACAGAATGGCTCAGCCCTTACATCTGACCATGGAAGGAACCTAATCATATCACCATGTCAGAATGGCTCTAGGTCTCATCATTTCCCCTTGAAGGGAACCTCGATCTGCAAAATACCAAGCTTCTCCCTGAAGTATTCAAACTTCACTCTAGACAATGGCTTCATCAACACATAAGCTATATGTTCATCCGTCGCAACATATTGGAGCTTCATTGCTCCTCTCTGCACCATATCCCTGATATAGTGATACTTGATCTCGATATGATTTGACTTGTCATGGAACCTCGGGTTCTCCGACAACTTCACACAACTCTGGTTGTTGCAATATATACAAGTAGCATCCAACTGGAGATAAAATAAATCAGACAGTAGCTTTCTCAGCTACACTGCCTCGTAACTAGCTGAACAAGCTGTGACATACTCTGATTCAGCTATACTCAGTGCCACACAGGACTGCTTCCTGCTACACCAAGAGATCATACCTGATCCCATACTGAAGCAGCATCCTGAAGTTCTCTTCCTATCGATGGCACTGCCTGCCCAATATGAATCAACATAATCCTCCATGTTAATCTTCTGATTTGCCTCGTACTTGAGCCCATAATCAACTATACCCTTCAGGTACCTCAGAATATTCTTTGCAGCAATCAAGTGAACATGTCTCGAATCTATCAGGAACTGGCTCAAGGTGTTCACAACAAAGCAAATATTTGGTCTCATGTTCGTCAGGTACATCAAGGACCCAATCATCTGGCGATACATCATGGCTTCAACTGCTTCTGATGAAGCATCACTCAATAGCTTCAGGTTTGATGCCATAGGTGTGGTTATGGCCTTGCAGTCCATCATCCAAAACCTCTTTAGTATCTCTACTGCATACTTCCCTTGTCTGAGGAAGATTCCATCTGTATTCTTCCACACCTCCATGCCTAGAAAATAATGCAGCATACCCAAGTATTTCATTTCAAACTCAGCAGCAAGCTTCATCTTCGTATCAGCAATCAACCCATCCATACGTGTTACAAACAAATCATCCACATACAGTAGGAGTATCACTGGGTTGCCTTTTTCAACCTTATAGTAAAGGTTGGAATTTGCTTTACTTTTGGTAAAGCCCAAACTGGATAGAAAGCCATCAATTCTGTCGTACCATGTCCTGGGTGCCTATTTCAAACTGTACAGGGCTTTCTTCAATCTACACACATGAGACTCCATTTTATGCATCTCAAAACCGAGTGGCTGCTCCACATACACTTCCTCTTCCACTACACCATTCAAGAAAGCAGTCTTGACGTCCATCTGGTGTATCTTCCATTTCATCACTGCAGCTAGAGCAAGTACTGATCTGATGGAAGTGTATCTAGCTACAGGTGCAAAAGTTTCTTCATAATCTATTCCTTCTTTTTGGGAGAAGCCACAAGCCACAAATCTTGCTTTACATTTCTCTATGATATCATCTGCAGCATGCTTGATCTTGTAGATCCATTTGGAAGTTACAATGGAATTCCCTTCTGGTCTTGGGACAACATCCCAAACATCATTCTTCATGATCGATTGATACTCTTCGATCATAGCATCCTTCCATTCTTTCCTTTCTGCCGCTTATTCATAGTTGAAAGGTTCTTTATCAATAATGTCACATAGCAGGGCTACGTTTCTGGAGCAGGGCCTAGTTCTCTTCCTTCCTCTGTGTGTTTCTTCTGAAGCTCCATATCTTTCTGCACCTTGGATAATTTCATGTACCCAAGCAGGTTTCCTCTTGTGAGGATTATTCTCCTGAGGTGGATCCACATGTTCTTGAGGTTCTTCTAATTCTCGATCTTCTTCTTGAATTTCTTCATTCATGGTTGTATCATGAATTCTGGGTGCTTCTATTTCTTCAGATTCTTCAACCGGTCTCTTCCTGGATTTGATGTAGGTTGAATCTTTGTCAAATGTTACATCTCTGTTGATGTCAATCTTCTTGAATCCTGGGAAGTATATTCTATAAGCCTTCGAGCTTTCAGAGTATCCCACAAATATACCCTTCTTTCCTGAAGGATCTAACTTCATCCTCTTTTCTTTCGGAATATGTATGTATATAGGAAAACCGAATATTCTGAGATGGCTGAATTCTGGTTTCTTGCCGGAGAAGACTTCTTCAGGTTTCTTGTTATCGATTACTCTGTGTGGAGTACAGTTCCGTACATATACTATTGTTCTGGCAGCTTCTGCCCATAGATGCATGGGAAGATCTTGATCATGAAGCATGGCCCTTGCTGCTTCCATGATCGTTCTATTCTTTCTTTCTGCAATCCCATTCTATTGTGGATTATATGGAGTGTATAACTCCCTCTTAATCCTTGAGTCTTTGCATAGCTCTTTGAATTCATTTGATGTGATTTTTCTGCCATTATCTGATCAAAAGGTATTGATCTTCTTTTTTAGTGTGGTTCTCGATCAAGGCTTTGAATTCCTTGAACTTGCTGAATACTTCATCTTTGTTCTTCATAAAGTATATCCATGTCTTTCTAGAAAAATCATCAATAAAAGAAACATAGTATACATACTCGCTTAGTGAACTGGATGACATTGGACTGCATACATCGGAGTGGATGATTTCCAAGATTTCCTTCAAACAGTTTGGTTAGGGCATCAAACATAGCTTTAGGTGTCTTTAGGGAGGACACATGTGGTATGAGGTGATCCTTGATTGAATTAGCAATAATCCTCTTATCCATAACAAACTTCTTGTGTAAGGCCTTAGCCTCATCTCCCTCTAGAACTGGAATCTCCTCATTGATGTAGGAGTCCAACTCATTTTCTTCCAGGACCAGGGAGATCCTATACTTCCAGGCTCAGAAGTTATCATCCCCCTCAAGCTTTTCATCAATCTTGGTATGATGAGACATCTTAACTGAGAACCTCAAATGGAAATACAAAATATTTAGATCTTACCAGGTTAAGATGCCGGATTTGGATCTGGAGCTGAATTTCTGCAGTATTGGTTCAGGAGCAGATTAGGGTTTGAATTTCCCAAAGTTCTGTCCAACCAAAATATTTGATCTTGATCTCTAAACTTTGATTTTGAGGAGGATATCAATCCAGGCCCGGGCTCACTAAAAAATTCCACTTCTGTGGAAATCCCTAATTTCCAACAGAAGTGTCGGGTTAAAAACTGAAAATACTCAGAATCAGATTCTGCTTCAACAGAAATATGCGCCCTGGGGAGGAGAGTCATCCCAACCTTCTTTTGCTGAAAATATATGGAGAGAGATCCAAAAAGTAGGAAGCCCTAGTTTTCGCAGCTGCATAGTGTCTTCTTCTTAGGTTAGCTCTGATACCATGTTAGATTTTTATCATTTAAGCTAGCATTAACTTAGGATCTTTAACTGAGAGAATAACAAGCATAACAATCAAACACATAAGACAATGAACACAAATATTTTCCTTGGGGAAACCATAAAGGAGAAAACCCCGCAACTTCCTTAGAGATAGAATTAGCACCAATAGCAAAGCCCCAAAAACAGTAAGATGATATCCCGACATCAGTAGCCTCTTTCTCTCTAGCCCCAACAACTTCTTCTTCCTCAGCTATGTGCTACAACTGAGTGTGAGTGAGTGTGTGATAAATATAGAGGATCACTCTCTATTTATACTAATTCCCGACTTTACAATGACTCACTAGGTCCAACTTCTCTAGGAGATTCTAACCCTAGGGCCCCGCAACTATGGGGACTTTAACCCTTGAACAATAGGAGGGTTACCCACAATAACTTGACATGACTTGTTTACATTATAGAACCTCCTGATAGGAACATCGGGGCATGACATGACTCAATTACATTACAGATACTTCCTGAAATAAACATCAGGGTGCAATACATGAAATATACAAGTGAATACATTCCGAAGTTACAAATACATCAATAGCAATATGAACTTGAACTGTGTTGGGTTTTCTGTACAACTACTGAGCATAGTTGCTCCAGCTTATGAAGATGAATACTGAACCAAAAAAAAGACTTGTGAAGCAATATTGTTGATGAAGGATTGATTGGACTTGTGGAAGGAGGGAAAAAAAAATTGTAGATGACATTGAATTACCGAGAGGGGTGTGGAGGAAGCAAACACAACAAATGGAGTGTGGTAGTCAACAGATCTGGGCGAATAAGTATGGAATGATGTAGATGTGGAGGGAGAAATCAAAAAGGAAGTAAGACCGTGTGCTCATGAGGTTCATTTCCCTTCGAAAGATGACTTAGAGAGGGAAAAGGTAGGGTGAATACATCCAAATATTGCCAATGAGAAAATGAGGGAAGTGTTGTTTGGTGACCAGGTCATAACTAGAAGCAAGGGCGTGATATTAGGCATGAATGTAGTGACCTTTTTCTATGATTTTGTTTGAATGTTGGGTAATTATAAGGGTGAGATGGAGGTGGAGATGACCATAAATGAAGTTGCTAGCAGGAGTATAGTTGATGGAAGCAAGGAAGAGAGGGGATGGTGTGATTATGAGAATGGTGCGAAGGCTTGTGAACTCTCTTGGATGAGGGAAATTTGTGACAAGTATCCTTGTGGAGGCTCATGATGTGGATCATTGAGAGAATGCTTGTTTCCTGTACTGAGGCCAAAGAAGGGGCTATTTTGGTACCCACTACAAGGGTTTTTTTTCAAGATCTAGTGTCAGTAGGTAAAAAAATAAATGTGAAAGTTGAGGTGTATCTTCTTGAGTTTAGGAGGAACCACATTGTTAAAAATTAAAAAAAATTAGTTGTAGCGAAAGAAATATGGATGGATAGCAGATGGTGTGGGAAAGGGAAAAAGGTTTTTAAGAGGAAAGGTGGATCTCGGGGTATAAAAAGGCCTGGCTAAGAGGGAGTTGTCGTCTGCAAAGAAGCGACTATGGTAAAAGGAATGCCATGTAGGTGTGGTGTGTGTAGCGGGGATTTGGAGATAATGGTAGGGAAACAATGAAGGAATGGTGGTGGTTATAGTTTATGATGAGAGATATTGGATGAGATTAAAGGTAGTTGGGTTAGGTTAAAGGCACAGGAAAAAAAAACAAAATATGGGGTTAGGGTAGAGGGGATTAAAAGAGGAAATCTTGGATTCAAATATTGTAGATGCAAGGGAAAATGATAGATTGAGGTTTTGGGAAAAGGCATGTTTAGTAAAGAAAAAATGTTGCGAGACAAGCATTGATTAAGAAGAAAAAGAATGAGAAGGGATGAGGTTGAAAGAAGAGGCTTTTTTGTCTAGATTTTGGTATAGAGGATGCAACTGGGAGTGCATAAAAAGAGGTAGGGTTGCAACAACTGACTGTGAGTAATTGAAATGCAGTTGGTGCAACTGGAGTGATATTGTGAATAGATAAGATGCAACATCAATATAAAATCATGGCTAGGGATTTGCAGAACCAACCTTTTGATGAAAGCAGTGGAGTGGCTTGGATATGAAGGCTACAACAAGTTTAAAGAGATAAAAGGTAACGAAAAATTAGATCAAGTGTCTAAGAGTGTACATGCTCTGATACCATTTGATCTATAATAGGGGGAGGTGAGGCTCAAAGAAGTTCTTGAAGCCTCACCTCTCAAATCGGAATACTAAATAAAATTGGTACCAAACAATATCACAATAGCACACACAAGAGGGAAGGAAAAATACGAGTGATTTGCATTATGAGACTCAAAGCCTTTATATAAGATTATAATAGATCCACTTAGACTTTGTTAAAAGGATCTCATTAAAGGATTTCTATTATTTAATAATAGACACCTAGCTAACTAGTGGAGTGGAATAATGGAGAGGTGGGCCTCTCCTTGACCCACATGGGCTCCCCATTATCCCATATTTACACCTAAAGAGATTGTGTTAAATGGTATCATAACCTATGCACACATAAGTGGATCTAAGCCTACCCCGATGTCCTTCAAAATATTAAACCCTATATTGGGTGATAGGGAGGATACACATGGATCCCACGGAGCCTAGTATCACCGTCCCTGACACCATAAAAACCTAGTAGGGAGGATGCACGGATGATGCACCACTTGGAAATACAAACAGAATACTTAGCGATGAGGGTAACGATCCTATACCTCCATTTTGAGTGAACCATAATTGTTGAGAAGTAGGTCATTCATAGTGAAGTTTGTGGGGATATAACAAACTTACAACACACCATGAACCTGATCAGTCCTTCGCTTAACATGATGATGTATTGTAGTATTTGGAAACACTAGGACATGCATGAGGATAAGGATAAGAAACCACTTAGTAATATAAACGTTCATGATGCTTTCCGCTCTGTTTGGTTAATTATGCTCTTCTATCTTCTTGCATTTTTCCTACACATTTTTCGATCAGCAACTCGGCTATACAAATCCATGAAGGTTTTACATAGGTTTAGTAGCCTAGAAATTGGATCAGCTTCTTTTTTGAATAGGGGTAGCATGGTCGTCAACATTCCTCTGTGTTCACAATATCTTTGGTCTATGCGCAAAAGGGTTAAGGGTAGACATCAAAGGAAAAATCCCAATGGAAGGACCCATATTCTTTGGTCTCTGCAAAAATGCTAAGGTGAGAGGAATCTTCAACCATGTTGTTTCATCCTTGACTCAACAACCAATCCATGAAAGGGAAGAATGGGTGCAGAATGATCAGAAGGCTAAAGGGATAGAGGGAATCTAATCCAAAATAGGAAAGTAGGTAGTAGATGCAGACCTATCGAGAGATAAAGACACTAAGCTTATGAAGACCATCACCCTCTTTTGGTACATGAAAGTGCCATTGGTAAAATCCCTCATGGACAACAATGAGGAGTGTAAGGAAATTTTGTTGCAGCTAGATTAAACATAAGTGAAAATATGTCAGGTGGAGGCACAACTACAACTTATGGCCAAGGAATTCACCAATCTGGGAGCCAAACTCAATATGTTTGCTAAATCCACCATATGCATAGTCTTTTAGGAAAGGGCAGTCCTAACCACAACCAACTTGACTCCAAAATATTCTAAAGAACCCATAGTGGCTATCTCTAAAGATGAGTAGTCTCTCGGATCTATTTCATTTTTTTTTTCATGTAAACCCAAGACATATTAGTTTAGCATACATGCCATTATGTTATTCTAGATACCATACTAGTCTTCATAACTACTTAAGTCAGTATGATAGTTTTTGGACCAATTTTTACAGACAAACAATTATGTTTTTTGAAACTGAAATGTATCGAAGAATGATGATAAACACTTGTTTTGTGGCTGATTTGGTATACCCGGTGGTAGACCAACTAGCCAGTATACTAAATATATTAACCCATACAATATTGATACTTTGTACAACTTAAAACCTTTTAAAGTTTAGATAATATCCTTCGAGAAATTCGACTATACCAAAGTATATTTTTAATATGTATGTATTATAAAGTTAAACATTGCTTTCTTTAAACCCGCACGGGTGTGGCTCATTGGAGATTTACTTGATATGAAGTCATATGTTGTAAAGGAGGCCATGAGTTCAAATCACACCCGAGCTTACCTGTGTCCCATGTTTGCAATCTGTTGTGGGGAACCTAGGGGTATAGTGGTAGCAAGAATGGATCCCTGGACCCTGTGTCACGCAAGTACCAACCCAATCCCCAGTTGTCGATTCCCCTAGAAAAAAAAAATCACATCGCTTTCATTAATATTTGTGAATCAACCCATCATAAACACCTTTAATTTAACAATATTTTGTATTCCTAATTTTTTTAAACCTAAAATTGATGTTTTAATAGCTATTAATTTATGTGAACATAAATTAAAGGAGAGTAAAAATAGGTGTAGGCTATATATTCTACGTTTTCAATAATTTATGAGCATATTTTCCATCTTATTTTGTTTAGAGTCTGGTTGGAAATCTTTAAAAAAAATTAGAATCACATATATTAGCTATACAAATTGCATACTTCAGGTGCCATGGGGTATTCAAAGGTGCTGAATCTATTCATGGATTCACAAACATAATTTAATATAAAGCACTTGAAGTTAATAATTTATTATTAATTTATGCTGAAAATACTTTAATTATTATTTTAATTATTTTTGACAGAAAATAAAAAAATAAAACATTGTAATGAATTATTCTGTATTAATAAAAGATAATGAAGGGGGGCCTAAGTGTAAATAGTTGTTAAAGAGTGTTTACTGACCCATAAGAGGAATAGACAAGTGGCTAAAGCTACCAAGTGAGAACTCAAGATGCGTGAGGCATCATCCCCAAAAATCAGGTCACAACTCCTAATTGATTGCTAAAGAGCATGAGGCTTATAAATGACCAATTCCTAGGCAAATGCTATATAATAGTATGTCCATAAGCAAGTAGGAGGCTATCATTGGATGGGGATTGGATCTGAGAATGCAAAAGATGGCGCATTAGTGGATTTTTCTCTTGTGGTTTAGCAAACATGCTCGGGGGTTCTAGAGCAAGTAACTTGGATGCTCTGGGAGTTGGTTGGGAGGAATGAATATTCCACTTTTGATTTCCCAACAATGGTGCTAGGTTCTTGCTCTATGTTTTAATTTACAGTAGACTAATTATTCTAGGTTTCCCATATTGTTGTTATATTCATAAATATAAGGCTTTAGTTAACCATAATACATAGTCAACTATTATGCATCGATGTATATCTTGTTTGGTTATTATTCCTAAATCTGTTTATGTTGTGTTTATACTTAATAATGATAAAGGGTGTTTCAGAAAATCTCCTTAGATTGGGAATTTATACCAAGCTAGGAACTTCTCTCAAATGTATAAGCTGGAGAGTCGAAATTTCTTGTTTAAGCATGTAAATACTATTGAATTCTAACCATCCTATGCCAATGGTGAAGATATAGTTAAATTTCAATTTACTTAGGAAATTAACACATTTGAAATCTACATTACAATAGTATAGTTAAAAGTTTAAATAATAAATGAATTACAAAATAGAACGAAGTAGAGCGAAGCAAGTAAACAGATCTGGAGTAGATAATTATGAACTAGAAGAATGACATTTAAACTATACGTTTTACCATCCAGTTATTTACTAATCCTAGCATTGCTTTCATCTTCAATCGAAAAGTCCTACATGTATAGTTCAGATCTTATGCAAACAATCTATACAGTACATATGTCACATAAATAATCACCTATAGAACATATATAATTAATGTATAAATAATTCTTTACGGATCTCCTTTAAACAATCATAACTAGACCATATATCCACGAAGTAAACAATGTACAAATGCAAGTAAATCAAATCCAAACCAAAATCACAAGCATACACACTAGTTGTTGCAACTACGATTCCATATCAAACTAATTTACAAAAGCAAATCTTCTCTTTCCAAGGACCGACATTAAGCCCATCAACGATGGAAATCGAGCTTTAAAAAAAGACTAGAGACAGACCACTAATAAATATGAACCAAATCCTTGCAGATAAGATACATTTAAACCCCATTTTTTATTCATAAATTACTCTAGAGACAATCGCAGACCCTACGGATTGTAATAAATTAAACAAACACCAAGTAAAAAGGTAATGGTCGTGAGTCCATATAATGGCTACCATCAGTTACGCTAAGGATAAGCACAAGACCATAATACAATGGCTAACCGGTGCCGCTTAGAACGCTAAACTCTCAAACAAGTTTATAATTTTTAATCATCTACTTCATACTCCACTACATTACAGATGAAGGAATCATTAAAAGTATGAATTATCCAACGTGTTCATGGCCGTAAGACCATTGAGAAATGGAAACCATTAAGTTAAATCAAACAGTATACAAGCATAACGACAAGCAAACATCATAACATAAATCGCACAGACCTTAGGGTCGGGTTGTTCCTTATTCATTTAAATCGCATATGTAGAAGTGGATGTAAGACCACCCAGGATGGGTTCTACCTTCATTTTCTTAAACCACTGTTAAAAACTATAAGAGTATGGGAGTAATTCCATCCATGATGGCACCCAAATGTTATTGAAAAGATTAAAAACAATTACAATACATCTAAGATCGTTGCCGAAAGAATGGATGCAAACCCTATGCAAGATAAGTTTAAACACTAAGGGCTTTACAATTACAACACTTTTTTAAAAAGGGAACGTATCTTAAGAACTGGTGTGGATTCCACTCTTGACCCCTATGTTCGTACCCAATGTTACCTGCAAAGAAATATCTACACCAGTCAGTGAATGTGGACTAAATCCATAGTAAAAATAATAATAAATGAACGGTTTTAAGCATAGTATAAATGGACGTAGCATAGTATAATTGGTCGTTGAAAAATGTAGGCCTAGGAGGAGGTGACCCTGTCGCCTACATCTCCAGTTCCCTCCACCTGCAATAAGGATAAGTTACAGTCAAAACCCGGTATTTGGACATTACAAGTAAAAGAAATTTTAAACCATTCTTAAACTTACCTTGGGAAACTCCCAGAGAGGGCCAGGGGTCGACTCCTTCAAGGTTACCCTTATTCCTCCTCTTCCTGAAACTCTCCACAATGCAATATTAGTTAGGGCTCAAATAATTAATAAAAACCAAATTACAAGTATTGATAACCAGTTGAGGGGTTACATGGTAAGGAGGCAACGGCATTTCGAAATGGATGATCGAGCTCATGAAGGCGAAGCAATGAGTTGCAAACGACCTTGGAGGCCATGATTGAGCATGCGAGTACCTTGGCAGGGAACCATTTCATCGTAGTTAAACACAAGCAACGGTTACACTAGAAAAAAATGAAAACTAACTTTTCACCATTGAACAGAGAAGAGCTCGACTCTCTCTTCCTCCGTAGACCAAACAAACTGATTGAAGGGTTCAAACAGTTTTCCAACACATTTAAACTCTGCCTAAACCCTAGAAGCAAAGCTTGACAGTTGGACAACTAAGATGAGCTCTCGAAGCCCACGTGGAAGGCTTGGATGCGCTTTCAACTCGCAGCCAGGATACACCTTTATTTCCAAAATTCAACCAAGGACATAAAATAAGTCTCGGGTAGAACAAATAATGGAGTATAATCATTGCCCGAATCATTAAGATCCTGGTAAGAATGATAACATAAAACAACCATTGCCACAACCATGTAAATCAACACATATATTATATTAACGTTGCAACCCTTGGTTTAATACCAAGCTTTTATTCATATGAAAAGGACTTTACAACCTTATACCATTGCACCTTAGGACTAAAGTCCTTACACCTTCATACCATGAGCTTAGGCTATGGTAAGGCCATTGGCTTCTAACCCTTAAGTAAAGATCTTATGAATGGGATCAAGACTAGGGTATAGTCTCCCAATCCTTAGGGCTACTAAAGCCCTAGTAAAACTAATGAAATAAAAACAAGGAAACTATAAAAACATCACCTTTTGGGCATAACTGAAACCAATGAATGAATGGGCTTTACCTCAACCGAAAAAACTTGGCATAGTAAATAAAGAAG